>CALYDF020003990.1:0-23432 GCA_944474145.2 Dicrocoelium dendriticum
CCCCACTAGTTTCAAGACAGGTATCAAGTGACCGATATTGAACCTACTGCCCATCAGCGGGGAGCTCATGCTTGATAGGCTAGATGTGTGTAGTGCTCTTGGTCGAAGCGATCAAGTGACGACTTTCGCTTAGATTTTTACGTCCAATATCCCGATGCAGAGCCGAAAAGAAAGCACGCCACTTGTTGTATGCATTTGCCATTTGCGTTATTTATATATTCAAAAATGAGTACCCCTCAAAGATAACGCGATGAAAGATTTTAAAAGCCTTCATATCACTAGTCACGAAAGCATCAGAGCCAAAGGCATTCCATCGTTTTCTCAAACTAAAATCCCTTTCGAGGAAATCCGTGAGAATATTTGTAGCTCGGGATACGGATGAAGGTATGCGGGTGTTCTCCTAGCTGGTTCTTGGATCTGTAGGTGGTCCGCATAAATCGCACTGATGATGTCGTCTAGCCTGATGATGAAACATTTGCAGCCAAATCAACCAGCTCGGAGAACACCTGCATACCCTCATCCCTTTCGAGGAACATAAACTGAAAAATATATGGTCCTAAGGGGCCGGACATAGTACGTATAAAAAGCCTTCCCAGCTCAGGAAATTGGACAGCATACGTAGCTCACCGTAACTACTGTGTGCAGTTGCTTAGTGTGAACAAGATAACACGCTAACAGAAGCTAAGGGAACGATTTTGTTCGAACCAGAACCTTCACAAACGTGCATATATTTTGTAAGGTGCAGCGCGGAATCCCACCATTCACTGCGGTTGGTGAGTGTACACCCACGGCGAAACAGGTGACCAACGTCTTGCGGGCCCAGTACTCCCATACTTTCCAAAGATCACAGATCTCGAACGCTATTCCTACTTAAGTCACACCACCATCAATGTCAGCCAGCGTCACATCCTCAGCAAAAACGGCGTACACTGTGTACACACAGATCTCTTGGAGTGGATAACATTCACTCTAAAGCACTGCAGTTGGCAGTCATGTACCTAGACGAAACACTAGTTGGATACGGTCAGCGTTGTCTAGACGAAAACATAAATCCGTCAAACTAGAAACGGGGTCTAATCACACCGTAGCCTAGTGATAACGAGCTGGTAATCTTACGGCGCGGGTTCGAATCCGCGTGAAGGTGGGCGTTCTCGCAGTACACTCACCCCCCGTGCGACTGGTGATGATGGTACGGCAGGGAAGCGTCGTTACGACGTACATCGGACACATTATTATTAGTAGTATTAGTACTACTAGTAATGTTGTTATTATCATCATCACCATCATCGACAAGGAAGGAAGCTCATCTGGTCTCCCAATTACTGCCCGGTTACCCTACTTTTGGTGCTCGTCAAGGTCATGGAAGTGAATAGCGCTGATGCACTGCTGGCCCACCTGGAAAGTGATAGTATCATCACGCTGGAGCAGCACAGGTTTCGTCAGCATCGATCGTGTATCAGGAAACTGCTCACTGCACGAGGTAATTTGGACCGAAGTAGTCGAAAAGGGAACGGGAACCAATGTTACCTAGGTCGACTTCTCAGAAGTGTTTGCTTGCTTGGATCGTGGTATCCTGCTTCACAAGCTTTAGAGCTATGACTCTAGAGTTTTAGTACTGAGATGGACCAGGGATTTTCTCCGCAAACCGCAACTGGAAATTAGAGTCCGAACACGTTTATCTGACCCAATTCGAGTGGAGCGCGGTGCATCACAGTGTTCGGTACTTGGCCTTCGCCTGTTCTTAGTTTTCATTGACGGTCTAGCGAGGATAATCATTTCATAGAGGTTATTCTTTGCAGAAGACGTTATGATTTGCCTGGTGATCAAGGGATTGATGGACCCAGAGGTTCTTCAGCACGATTTCGATGAGTTTGGCATTGGTCGGTGAGGAACACGCGGCCATTCAGGTGGATAGGTGCCGCGTTGTTCACATCCAACATCGACAAGCCTAAATCTATCGGTCTGGGGTGCATGATCTAAAGACCATCTATCAGGAACTTGACCACGGTGTGCTGATATAGTAAGACTTCGGTTGTTTCAAAGAGTCTGGGTGTGCTACAAATGGTGATGACCAGCAAGTCGGTTTCTCAAGCGTCTGGCTGCATCAACTTTCTATGTGATGCTCACTGCCTGCGGGCTTCCTCACGTCGAACACGCTACCTAGGTTTGGCAAACTTAGCTAGAGTATGATCTGGAAGCGCCCGAGACTGCGCAATGTCAGTCAACAACAAAAATGTCAAGGATTTGAGCCCCTTTCGTATTAGGAGCCACCAAATAACATCCGAGCGTTCAGTGAGCACTACCGGCGGCTACGTATACACCACATATTCGTATACCAAAATTGAGCAATCGCAGTCGCGTATGCTGCCACCATATGAATCTCAGTCAGAAAACTAATCTGAGAAGCAACAGCTTTCAACTGAGCCAGCAATACAGTCGTCCAGAGTGTCGACGAACTTACTTCCCCTCCGGGTTTGCCAACCGTAGAACACTGTCCCGAACTCCGTTGTTTGTGCTCCCAAGTTAACCATTTTCAGAAAAAACTTCTGGACTACACACAGCTCCTTTCGCTTTGCTACATAAACACGTACTCTAAAACTTATTCCGGCTTACTAGCTTTTTAAAAAAGTAGTTCCCACGTATGCACCTAGCGGGCTGGCTTGCCCAGCCACCTCCTCGTGGTGCCAGCTAGGTGGTTCGGGATTATCCCGTTTCAGCGAATGGTTTGGTGGCAGTGTTCCAGGACGTGGTGAGTTTTCGTCTGGCAGAGTTCGCCCTACAAAATCCACATATGTCCGCTTAACAACACTACAACGTGACGGATGTGACTTACCACTAAATAAACTCACTGTCCCTTGCTTCACCTTGCTGGAGCATTGTAATCCTTCAGCTTGACGCTGAAGTACTGGGAGCATTGGACTCCTGTTTGGCAGCCAGCCCAAAGAAAAGCATATAAACCGAGCAATCGTGCAGCGGCTTCCAACGGGCGCGATTCCCTGAATTCGCCCCGCTGCC
Source organism: Dicrocoelium dendriticum (assembly GCA_944474145.2). Taxonomy (NCBI): domain Eukaryota; kingdom Metazoa; phylum Platyhelminthes; class Trematoda; order Plagiorchiida; family Dicrocoeliidae; genus Dicrocoelium; species Dicrocoelium dendriticum. The sequence continues at coordinate 3,016 of CALYDF020003990.1, forward strand.
TTTTAGGTCAAGTCACTATGAGGGAAGGCTCCACATAAGGCCCCCCTAAGTCAACCCCCTTCCTTGGCCTGGGCAAACGGTAATCTGTATGCCCACACAACACACAAAATGATAGCTTTACGACTGTGCTTACGTTTCTTGCTCACTGAACTCCCCCACTTTGGCCGGGGTGCTGGCTGCCGGGCATGCTAAATCCCACTCTATCGCACCGCAAACCACGTTCTTCGTTCCACGTTTATTCAGCCCTCCTGTACGTGGCAACCACACTCCAATTTCGAGTCCCCAAGGTGCATTGCAAATAAAAACGGTACCTTTGGCCTCTTCAATGAACCGCTCAAAATCGATCGCACACATTCCAATACCAAAAGCAAGGCTGTTATTGCACTCCGCTCGCTCTTCAAGCTAGCTACGTTCAATGCTCAAACGCTCATACAGATTGGTTCACAAGCTGCTCTTGCGCGAATCTTGGAAACCCTCTCAATCGGCGTTTGATGACTAACCGAAACCCGTTCACAAGACTCCAGCACAAAGCAGCGATTGCCCTCACTCTCCGCAAGTTCCAACTGCACATTCACCTTGCGCTTATCTGGAGATGCGACAGCGACAGCCTCGGGTTACGCCTGCGTATTAGTCGTGTTAAGCGCAGGTGCTAAGGCAGCGCTCATTGACTAGCTCCCGGTCAGCATCCGTCTCTGTGCAGTCCGCTTGGAAAGCACAGTGCGATTTTCCAGCTGCGAGACCAGTAGGCGCTGGTTATTCACTGTGATGGCGTGCTCTCCTACGGACTGCAGCTTGAATGAAGTCAAAGACGAGTTCTAGTGCCATCTCACTGAGCTGCTCTGCAAGAAACGCCGTACGGCGCCGCCGGAGACCTAAATGCGCATGTCGGTAGACCAGAGGCACATGAGTGTGAACTTGGGGGTCAACACAGCCACGATACCCGCTAGACGGACAACGGCGATCGACTCCTACAATGTTGCGCCGATCACGGCTTGTTCCTCTCCAGCACCAATTTCCGACCTTCCTGGCGCCAACGAGCCACCTGGCGACCTCCGGCGCTTGGTCATTCTTGGACGCAAATTGACCACATCGCTGGTAGTTACCGTTGGCGAGCCTGCATAACGGACTGCAAGTCAATACGGAACACTCACCTGACTTCGGACCAAGTGCTCATGTGTGCTAAGTTCCTTCTGTGCTTTGGATGCATTCAACAACGTCACCGGAAACAGCTTGACACAGACAAGCTCGCCGTTCCAAATGTTCTCAGCGCAGTTCAGACCACATTAGCCTCCAACCTGCGTTCTTGATTCTCCAACATTGAGATACATTGGACACTGATCTAGAGCACCTTACGAAATTTCGCTACTCTGGTCTGTGGCTTCAGTAGACGAGCTGTTAGTCATTGGATATGCGCACAGTTTCTCCAATTAATGGAAAGCCGTCGAACAATTTCCACTGGAGTTGAGTACAGTGCATTACGCAGAAGCACAGGTGCCGACTTCCCCCAGCTCCTCAAGAAGAATCGCGAGAGTTGGTAGACACAACGCATCGTTGAGGTGGAGCGGGCAGCCTCATCAGGAAACTCCCGCAAACTCTTCCAACTTATTCGTTCCACGCGAGGCAGAAGACCAACAGTGAGTGAACTTTTGCGTGCAAATGATGGTGAACTAATGCACACTCGTCACCGTCGTCTGGTACGATGGGCAGCGTACTTTAAAGATCAATTCAACTGGCCAGCAGCGTAACCGAGTCCATCTTCCGGGGTTCGTAGTGCTCCCTGGTGCGTGCATGTTTCTCCACCGACTGAGGCTGAGGTTTCCCATGAGCTTCGCCTAATAATGAGTCACAAGTCACCAGGCCCAGATGAACTACCTCCTGTTCTCTTTAAATATGGAGGTCCCGCTCCATCGCGTGAACTGACATCTCTTTTCCATCAGAGTTCGACGGCTGCAACCATCCCATCCGACTGGAATTTAGCGAATGTTGTAGCTGTTTACAGAAATGGAGAGCGAATCATTTGCTCCAACCCACGTGACATCAGTCTCGTTTGTGTCGCATGCAAACAACTCACTGCCCTACTTCTACGGAGGCTCAGTTGCGTATGGGAACAGCACCTGTGTGAACAACAAACTGGATTTCGCCCGGTTCGCAGTTGCATCGATCACATCCTTATGATCCGCCAGATACTTGAACATCGCCATAAGTTCAATCGACCAACTATAGTCATATTCTTGGATATTTGAGCCGCTTTTGACTCTGTTGACAGAGTGGCTCTTTGGGACTGCTTACTGAAGAGTGGAGTACTTGTGAAGTACATCATCTTTCGTCCTGCCATTTACCATCAAACTTCGGGCCGCGTGCGAGCATACGGATCAATTTTGCCCCCTTTTCAGTATCACTAGCGGTGTTAAACAGGGTTTCCCGGCCTCTCCATTCTTGTGCAACTTCGCCATGGAGGAGATCCTGTATAGTGCTCTGGAAAACTCTGAGTTTTGCGGCGTTTAACCGCTCCCACGTGACCGCCTCTGGGATTTAGAGAACGCCGATGACATCGCTGTGATTTGCGAGTCCTCCCAAGCCGCTTAGTATGTGCTGCTTAAACTGGAGACGCCTGCCGACCAATTTGGGTTGAGCTTTGTCGCTTCCAAATGCAAGGTACTATTACAGAAGTGGCCAAGTGCATCTTCTTTTATCACCCCTTCGGGGCATCCACTGGAAGTGATGGACAAATTCATTTACCTTGTGAGTTGTCTTAGTACTGGCGGGTTGACGGGAGAAACCTCCCTGCGTGTCTCGAAGGCTAGAGTTGATTTCGCTAACCTTCATTACCTGTGGCTTCGTCGCGACCTCAGCCTGGCTCTCAGGGGACGACTCGACATTGCTACCGTACGAGCGATTCTGCTGTACGGCTGTGAGACAGCCCATTCGTAAAAGTGATGTTCAGCGGCTGCTTGTCTTCCAGCACTGCTGCCTGCAAAACATTGCTACTATTCGATGGCATCATCACATCATTAATGAGGAAGTCCGTCGGCGAGTCTTCAGATCTAATGAAATACGCCGAACGATTGATAGCATCAGGTCACTGCGAAAGCTTTGCTGGCTTGAGCAGGTGCTCTGTAATCCTACCCAGTGGCTACCACAGCGTGCACTATTGGCGAGAGCAATCGTAGGGTGGAAGCAACGACAAGGAGGCCAATGTAAAACTTGGATCCAATGTGTTAAGGTGCAAAAGTTGAAGCTGGTTGTTGTTGGACGTTCCCGTCTAGCGGGTTTGGAACCAAAGGACCCCGAGCACACCTTGCTACAAACGCTGGAAGATATGGCCAAGGACCGTACGCAATGGCGCCCATGCTGTGAGAAATTTCTACCCTAAAAGTTGTTGTTCTTTTCAATGCACATTTTCCTCTTATGTGTTGTGAGACTCGTCCAATTGTAATGTAACTGGTCAGGAATATATATATATATATGTATATATATATGTATACATATATATATATATATATATATATATATATATATGGCTGGCAGCATCCGGTTTCGGATTTGCCTGTCAATGTGGCAAGCCACAGAACGCCTGCGCCTACAGAGGGACCATGGGTGGCTTGCGCTGTACCACCCACTGCTCCATCCATACACCCCGTATCCAGTGTAAACCCGAAGGAATAAGACCGGGAGGCATGCGGATGGGAACCACGTTTCACCAACGGAGCAGGCCCACACTCCTTCACAGGCAAACACAAGCACGCTATATTGGGAAATCAAGCGCACACAAGGCGGTGGCCGGACCGTAGTCCGCTCCACACTGAGTGCATGGAACCACTCTTCGAGCCTAGCACGGCCACAAGGACCGTGCACCCCGTCCCTTCCAGCAACGACCAACTGTCTCCTGGAGCCAGTATGGACGAGATAGTGGGTAATAGACAGGTAGGCTCCTTGTCAACATGCACATCAAGCGCAACCACACCGGAGATATCAAGCAACAGCCAATCACTTGAGAGAGAGAGATACAAAGAATATAATTCGATTAATGCATAAGGAAACGGGGACCTAAATCTTAAATTAATGAGCATATGAAATAAGTTGTTTACAAAAGTATCTGAGATAATTTCACGAGGTCATGCAGTTTATTTTAAGGAAATGCCACAAACACGAAAATGTTATCGAAATAACTACAAGTTGCTTAAGCGACGTGTGCAAGTGTCTAGAAGAGACTGAGACTGTATTTAAGAGCAAGTAGAAAGATTTCTGTACAACTCTATCGAATTACGAAAAAGCAAAAACATTTAGTTGTGAATCATCAGCAGTTGTGTCTGGTCCGTTGATCGTTTATCCTTGTTCGGTTAGGAATTTGTTTTGGTGGCATTATTTCCGGGCATACAATGTCTTCTTTTGGCATTGTATGTGCATCGTTTCACAAAAGCACAGTTTTCCGAAATAATCGTCGATACGGGTTTTAAAACACTTCATAGAATCGGCCTCCATTAATCCCTCGGGTAGTGTATTCTATAAGTTTACGATTCTTCGTTCGATACAAAGCTGATGTGATACTTTGTTCATGTTGGGGACCCTGAGTTTATAACGGTGTCCTCGGGTGTTACAGGGTTCCCGCAGGTGAAATATTGGCCGCAGTATGGGGAAGTGATTTAACTGTAGTACTCGATGGGTCATAATAAGGTCAATTCGCACTCAGCGGTAGGATAATGTGTAGAGTCCGAGCCTTTCACAACGCTTTTCATACGGAAGCTTTTGTAGACTCGGTATCATTCTAGTTGCGATATGCTGTATTTTCTCCAGCTTTTCAGTTTCCCATTGGGTTATCGGATGGTAAGCTGGGGCACCGTATTCAAGGATTGGTCTAATGAGCGAGGTGAATAGAAGGGGGGGGCGGTTTCTTCCGACCATGTGGAGAAACTGCGTCTTAATGCCCAAAGCATACGAAGTCCCGCACGGGACAGTTTCTCTGTATTTTCTAATGATCTCATATCATGTCATGAGAGAACTCCTAAGTCTCTGCAGATGTGTTGGGATGGAGCAACTGGCCGTCCAAGGTGTATGATCGAGTGGCTGGATGCCTGGTGATACTGATGAACTCCGACTTGCTTGCGTTAAGAGGGAGTTGCATTTCAGTGGACCATGTTGACAGTCGCTCTAAGTCATGCTGGAGGCGAGCGCAGTTGTCCTAATTCTCAATGATCCTCCAGATTTTCAAATCATCCAAAGCCTATTGGACCCAGAGAATCGTTTGGTTTATTTGGAAAGGCGAGGTTCTTCCAACCCAGTCCAATATAGGCGGTTGTGTCTCGCTATTGGTGGACTACCTCGTTTGATTGACTGAGAAAATCAATGCTTGATCATTTTGATGGGTACCGAGAGTTTGGAGGATTTTTCAGAAACGATTAACAAACGATTAATGGATATATATATATATATATATATATATATATATATATGGTTGGCGGTATTCGTATCGGGATTCGCCTAACACTGTGGCCACCACGCGGGTAGTCACAAACGTCTACAGAGAGACCATGGGCGGCTTGCGCTGAATCACAAGCAGCTCTATCCACACGCCCCATATCCAGTGTAAACCCGAAGGAATAAAACCGGGAGGCATGCGGATGGGAACCACGTTTCACCAACGGAGCAGGCCCACACTCCTTCACAGGCAAACACAAGCACGCTATATTGGGGAATCAAGCGCACACAAGGCGGTGGCCGGACCGTAGTCCGCTCCACACTGAGTGCATGGAACCACTCTTCGAGCCTAGCACGGCCAAGAGGACTGTACACCACGTCGCCTCCAGCAACGTTCAACTGTCATCTAGAGCCAGTATGGACGAGGTAGTGAGTAATAGACTGGTGGGCACCTTGTCAACATACATTTCAAGCACAGCCACACACGGAATGTCAAGCAACAGCCAATCACATGAAGGAAAATGTCGAATAAAATAGATTGAATACACCGTACGGATATGGAGCTAAATTAGCCTAGGAAATAAATGGCTTATCAAAATAGCCGTGATAGATTAAGGATGGCAGAAAAAGGGATCCAAGCACATATGTAGAAGAATAAGAAAATAAGCGAATCTAACCATTTTAGTTTAATCGAAATGTGCCGTTTAATAGATTATTCTGGTACACATTAAAATGAGGTAACAACATAACACTAAGACAAGGTAACAAACGCATCACTCAAGCACTCAAGCACATCGTTAGTAAATTTAATGCAGCGAACCTACCAAAGCTGCTCCGGTTCTTCCAACGTTCTCAGCAGGACCCGTCGTCGTTTGATGCTGGACCCGAGGGGTCTCGGTCGTGGCTCACTAAACCTGCCTGACTCATGCACTCGCGACCGCATGTGCTACAGCACCATGCGCTCTAACTCGATGGAGCACAGCCCATCGGCGCCTGCTACTTCCACAACTGTCACTACTTCTCTATATGCACGAGGACTTTCTCTTGCACCTAAGCAACTGCCGTCATGATCAGATCGCGCCATACACGCCGATCAACCGCTTTCGATTCCTGTGACCTGCAATCAAGATTAGAACATAAGAAGCGCACTTTGATCATGTCCTGGTAACGTAACTTCGATTTTTCAACGTAACGCTTCCCTAAACGCACTTGACCATGAAGAAGCTGTTTCGGTATCCCGGTCACATGCATGCGGTAAATATGCCCGAGCCGTCTGCCGTGCCTCAGAGGAACGACGCAGTCCACTGCATACATACCACTACATCGGAGCACCTACGTGTTTGCATCTCGGTCAATCCAGCCGATGTGCATAATACGATGCAGCCCCTATTGATGGAAACGCTCCATCTATCGGATATCGTTCCGATAATGTGTCAAGGTTTCGCTGCCGTATAAAAGAGCGGACAACATCAGAGACTTGTATATTAGCAGTTTCGTATTAACAGTGAGCTAGTGGTTGTTCCACACACGGCATTCTAGCTTACCAAATGCAGCAGCCGCCTTCGATATGCGGCTGCACAGCTCGATCTTCATCAGCAGGTCGGTTCTTGTTACGCTTCCAAGGTAAAGCTTCGTGATGCTTTTCCAGCACTTCGTCGGCAATCTGGATGTTGGGCAGGTCCACGGATTCTATTTCGGGTGAAGGCGGAAAAATGAAGTTAGTCATGATGGCGCTCTTGGTGGGCCCGAATTCAGTCGCCGTCGAAACCAGAGCCGAAGTCGTGTGCTGCAACTCACCCGCCCTGTGTGCAAACAATGCACAGTAGTCAGTCAACAACAACATATGGATAGTTGTCTCACAGATTAGGGTTCTCGCATCGAAACGATGGATGTTCAGCAACACACCATCAGTATGGTGCTCCACACAAACACCAGAAGCACAAACCACACCAAAAGCACATGATATCATTGCGTGCAGATAAATACTAAGCAGGGCAGGAGCTAAGACACAGCTTTGCTTCACACTAGAGATAACTGCAAAGTCAGTTGATGTCTCTCCACACAGCTGCATCCTCGCCAGCATACCACTGTGCAGAGATTGAATTAAACTTACAAATTTGCTCGGACAACCAAATGTACTCAACACCACCCACAATGCTTCGCAGTTCACCGTATCAAATGCTGTGTTGAAATCCACAAAATGCTAGTACAAAGGCTGGTGTCTTTCGCTGCACCTCTCCTGCAACTGACGAGCCGCAAACACTCTAGCTGCAGTGCGGCGAACCGAAGGCAATCCACACTGCTCTTCCGCCACATTAGGTTCCACAACCTGATTAACGAGGCGGATGAGCAGGATGCGGGTAATCAGCTTGCCTACACAACTCAGCAAGTTGATGTCACGCTAATTCGTGCAACACTACTTGCTCCCTTTGCCCAGGTACAGTGGTAGCATAAGGGTGTCATTCGGCTCTAGAGGCACCTCCAATCGGGTTGCACCAAGTGGTGCAGTGCAGTCAACAACACGAGTCCACCGTGTTTCAATACTTCAAGCGGGACCTTGTCGGCACCGGCACATTTGCAGTTTCGTAGCTGAGCAAGTGCTCTATGCACCTCATCCAGTGTCGGCGTGTCCACTATACTTCACATCGCGTTGCTTCAGGCCGTTCAATGTAGTTCAGACGTAATGCAGATGTGGCGGAAACACTTTGATTGTCTCCGAGATTGAGAATTAGGACGACTGCGCTCGCCTCCAGCATGACTTAGAGCGACTGTCAACGTGGTCCACTGAAATGCAACTCCCTCTTAACGCAAGCAAGTCGGAGTTCATCAGTATCACCAGGCATCCAGCCACTCGATCATACACCTTGGACGGCCAGTTGCTCCATCCCAACACATCTGCAGAGACTTAGGAGTTCTCTCATGACATGATATGAGATCATTAGAAAATACAGAGAAACTGTCCCGTGCGGGACTTCGTATGCTTTGGGCATTAAGACGCAGTTTCTCCACATGGTCGGAAGAAACCGCCCCCCCCCCTTCTATTCACCTCGCTCATTAGACCAATCCTTGAATACGGTGCCCCAGCTTACCATCCGATAACCCAATGGGAAACTGAAAAGCTGGAGAAAATACAGCATATCGCAACTAGAATGATACCGAGTCTACAAAAGCTTCCGTATGAAAAGCGTTGTGAAAGGCTCGGACTCTACACATTATCCTACCGCTGAGTGCGAATTGACCTTATTATGACCCATCGAGTACTACAGTTAAATCACTTCCCCATACTGTGGCCAATATTTCACCTGCGGGAACCCTGTAACACCCGAGGACACTGTTACAAACTCAGGGTCCCCTGCATGAACAAGCTATCACATCAGCTTTGTATAGAACGAAGAATCGTAAACTTAGGAATACACTATCAGAGAGATTAATGGAGGCCGATTCTATGAGGTGTTTTAAAACCCGTATCCACGATTATTTCGGAAAACTGTGCTTTTGTGAAACGATGCATATACAATGCCAAAAGAAGACATCGTATACCCGGAAATAATGACACCAATACAAATTCCTAACCGAACAAGGATAAACGATTAACGGACCAGACACAACTGCTGATGATTCACAACTAAATGTTTTTGCTTTTTCGTAATTCGATAGAGTTGTACAGAAATCTTTCTACTTGCTCTTAAATACAGTCTCAGTCTCTTCTAGACACTTGCACACGTCGCTTAAGCAACTTGTAGTTATTTCGATAACATTTTCGTGTTTGTGGCATTTCCTTAAAATAAACTGCATGACCTCGTGAAATTATCTCAGATACTTTTGTAAACAACTTATTTCATATGCTCATTAATTTAAGATTTAGGTCCCCGTTTCCTTATGCATTAATCGAATTATATTCTTTGTACCTCTCTCTCTCAAGTGATTGGCTGTTGCTTGATATCTCCGGTGTGGTTGCGCTTGATGTGCATGTTGACAAGGAGCCTACCTGTCTATTACCCACTATCTCGTCCATACTGGCTCCAGGAGACAGTTGGTCGTTGCTGGAAGGGACGGGGTGCACGGTCCTTGTGGCCGTGCTAGGCTCGAAGAGTGGTTCCATGCACTCAGTGTGGAGCGGACTACGGTCCGGCCACCGCCTTGTGTGCGCTTGATTTCCCAATATAGCGTGCTTGTGTTTGCCTGTGAAGGAGTGTGGGCCTGCTCCGTTGGTGAAACGTGGTTCCCATCCGCATGCCTCCCGGTTTTATTCCTTCGGGTTTACACTGGATACGGGGTGTATGGATGGAGCAGTGGGTGGTACAGCGCAAGCCACCCATGGACCCTCTGTAGGCGCAGGCGTTCTGTGGCTTGCTACATTGACAGGCAAATCCGAAACCGGATGCTGCCAGCCATATATATATATATATATATATATATATATATATATATATATATAAAAAACCTGACCAGTTACATTACAATTGGACGAGTCTCACAACACATAAGAGGAAAATGTGTATTGAAAAGAACAACAACTTTTAGGGTAGAAATTTCTCACAGCAAGGGTGCCATTGCGTACGGTCCTTGGCCATATCTTCCAGCGTTTGTAGCAAGGTGTGCTCGGGGTCCTTTGGTTCCAAACCCGCTAGACGGGAACGTCCAACAACAACCAGCTTCAACTTTTGCACCTTAACACATTGGATCCAAGTTTTACATTGGCCTCCTTGTCGTTGCTTCCACCCTACGATTGCTCTCGCCAATAGTGCACGCTGTGGTAGCCACTGGGTAGGATTACAGAGCACCTGCTCAAGCCAGCAAAGCTTTCGCAGTGACCTGATGCTATCAATCGTTCGGCGTATTTCATTAGATCTGAAGACTCGCCGACGGACTTCCTCATTAATGATGTGATGATGCCATCGAATAGTAGCAATGTTTTGCAGGCAGCAGTGCTCGAAGACAGGCAGCCGCTGAACATCACTTTTACGAATGGGCTGTCTCACAGCCGTACAGCAGAATCGCTCGTACGGTAGCAATGTCGAGTCGTCCCCTGAGAGCCAGGCTGAGGTCGCGACGAAGCCACAGGTAATGAAGGTTAGCGAAATCAACTCTAGCCTTCGAGACACGCAGGGAGGTTTCTCCCGTCAACCCGCCAGTACTAAGACAACTCACAAGGTAAATGAATTTGTCCATCACTTCCAGTGGATGCCCCGAAGGGGTGATAAAAGAAGATGCACTTGGCCACTTCTGTAATAGGACCTTGCATTTGGAAGAGGCAAAGCTCAACCCAAATTGGTCGGCAGGCGTCTCCAGTTTAAGCAGCACATACTAAGCGGCTTGGGAGGACTCGCAAATCACAGCGATGTCATCGGCGTTCTCTAAATCCCAGAGGCGGTCACGTGGGAGCGGTTAAACGCCGCAAAACTCAGAGTTTTCCAGAGCACTATACAGGATCTCCTCCATGGCGAAGTTGCACAAGAATGGAGAGGCCGGGAAACCCTGTTTAACACCGCTAGTGATACTGAAAAGGGGGCAAAATTGATCCGTATGCTCGCACGCGGCCCGAAGTTTGATGGTAAATGGCACGACGAAAGATGATGTACTTCACAAGTACTCCACTCTTCAGTAAGCAGTCCCAAAGAGCCACTCTGTCAACAGAGTCAAAAGCGGCTCAAATATCCAAGAATATGACTATAGTTGGTCGATTGAACTTATGGCGATGTTCAAGTATCTGGCGGATCATAAGGATGTGATCGATGCAACTGCGAACCGGGCGAAATCCAGTTTGTTGTTCACACAGGTGCTGTTCCCATACGCAACTGAGCCTCCGTAGAAGTAGGGCAGTGAGTTGTTTGCATGCGACACAAACGAGACTGATGTCACGTGGGTTGGAGCAAATGATTCGCTCTCCATTTCTGTAAACAGCTACAACATTCGCTAAATTCCAGTCGGATGGGATGGTTGCAGCCGTCGAACTCTGATGGAAAAGAGATGTCAGTTCACGCGATGGAGCGGGACCTCCATATTTAAAGAGAACAGGAGGTAGTTCATCTGGGCCTGGTGACTTGTGACTCATTATTAGGCGAAGCTCATGGGAAACCTCAGCCTCAGTCAGTGGAGAAACATGCACGCACCAGGGAGCACTACGAACCCCGGAAGATGGACTCGGTTGCGCTGCTGGCCAGTTGAATTGATCTTTAAAGTACGCTGCCCATCGTACCAGACGACGGTGACGACTGTGCATTAGTTCACCATCATTTGCACGCAAAAGTTCACTCACTGTTGGTCTTCTGCCTCGCGTGAAACGAATAAGTTGGAAGAGTCTGCGGGAGTTTCCTGATGAGGCTGCCCGCTCCACCTCAACGACGCGTTGTGTCTACCAACCCTCGCGATTCTTCTTGAGGAGCTGAGGGAAGTCGGCACCTGTGCTTCTGCGTAATGCACTGTACTCAACTCCAGTGGAAATTGTTCGACGGCTTTCCATTAATTGGAGAAACTGTGCGCATATCCAATGACTAACAGCTCGTCTACTGAAGCCACAGACCAGAGTAGCGAAATTTCGTAAGGTGCTCTAGATCAGTGTCCAATGTATCTCAATGTTGGAGAATCAAGAACGCAGGTTGGAGGCTAATGTGGTCTGAACTGCGCTGAGAACATTTGGAACGGCGAGCTTGTCTGTGTCAAGCTGTTTCCGGTGACGCTGTTGAATGCATCCAAAGCACAGAAGGAACTTAGCACACATGAGCACTTGGTCCGAAGTCAGGTGAGTGTTCCGTATTGACTTGCAGTCCGTTATGCAGTCTCGCCAACGGTAACTACCAGCGATGTGGTCAATTTGCGTCCAAGAGTGACCAAGCGCCGGAGGTCGCCAGGTGGCTCGTTGGCGCCAGGAAGGTCGGAAATTGGTGCTGGAGAGGAACAAGCCGTGATCGGCGCAACATTGTAGGAGTCGATCGCCGTTGTCCGTCTAGCGGGTATCGTGGCTGTGTTGACCCCCAAGTTCACACTCATGTGCCTCTGGTCTACCGACATGCGCATTTAGGTCTCCGGCGGCGCCGTACAGCGTTTCTTGCAGAGCAGCTCAGTGAGATGGCCCTAGAACTCGTCTTTGACTTCATTCAAGCTGCAGTCCGTAGGAGAGCACGCCATCACAGTGAATAACCAGCGCCTACTGGTCTCGCAGCTGGAAAATCGCACTGTGCTTTCCAAGCGGACTGCACAGAGACGGATGCTGACCGGGAGCCAGTCAATGAGCGCTGCCTTAGCACCTGCGCTTAACACGACTAATACGCAGGCGTAACCCGAGGCTGTCGCTGTCGCATCTCCAGATAAGCGCAAGGTGAATGTGCAGTTGGAACTTGCGGAGAGTGAGGGCAATCGCTGCTTTGTGCTGGAGTCTTGTGAACGGGTTTCGGTTAGTCAGCAAACGCCGATTGAGAGGGTTTCCAAGATTCGCGCAAGAGCAGCTTGTGAACCAATCTGCATGAGCGTTTGAGCATTGAACGTAGCTAGCTTGAAGAGCGAGCGGAGTGCAATAACAGCCTTGCTTTTGGTATTGGAATGTGTGCGATCGATTTTGAGCGGTTCATTGAAGAGGCCAAAGGTACCGTTTTTATTTGCAATGCACCTTGGGGACTCGAAATTGGAGTGTGGTTGCCACGTACAGGAGGGCTGAATAAACGTGGAACGAAGAACGTGGTTTGCGGTGCGATAGAGTGAGATTTAGCGTGCCCGGCAGCCAGCACTCCGGCCAAAGAGGGGGAGTTCAGCGAGTAAGAAACGTGAGCAGAGCCGTAAACCAAGCAGTTTGTGTGTTGTGTGGGCATACAGATTACCGTTTGCCCAGGCCAAGGAAGGGGGTTGACTTAGGGGGGCCTTATGTGGAGCCTTCCCTCATAGTGACTTGACCTAAAAGGCAGCGGGGCGAATTCAGGGAATCGCGCCCGTTGGAAGCCGCTGCACGATTGCTCGGTTTATATGCTTTTCTTTGGGCTGGCTGCCAAACAGGAGTCCAATGCTCCCAGTACTTCAGCGTCAAGCTGAAGGATTACAATGCTCCAGCAAGGTGAAGCAAGGGACAGTGAGTTTATTTAGTGGTAAGTCACATCCGTCACGTTGTAGTGTTGTTAAGCGGACATATGTGGATTTTGTAGGGCGAACTCTGCCAGACGAAAACCCACCACGTCCTGGAACACTGCCACCAAACCATTCGCTGAAACGGGATAATCCCGAACCACCTAGCTGGCACCACGAGGAGGTGGCTGGGCAAGCCAGCCCGCTAGGTGCATACGTGGGAACTACATTTTTAAAAAGCTAGTAAGCCGGAATACGTTTTAGAGTACGTGTTTATGTAGCAAAGCGAAAGGAGCTGTGTGTAGTCCAGAAGTTTTTTCTGAAAATGGTTAACTTGGGAGCACAAACAACGGAGTTCGGGACAGTGTTCTACGGTTGGCAAACCCGGAGGGGAAGTAAGTTCGTCGACACTCTGGACGACTGTATTGCTGGCTCGGTTGAAAGCTGTTGCTTCTCAGATTAGTTTTCTGACTGAGATTCATATGGTGGCAGCATACGCGACTGCGATTGCTCAATTTTGGTATACGAATATGTGGTGTATACGTAGCCGCCGGTAGTGCTCACTGAACGCTCGGATGTTATTTGGTGGCTCCTAATACGAAAGGGGCTCAAATCCTTGACATTTTTGTTATTGACTGACATTGCGCAGTCTCGGGCGCTTCCAGATCATACTCTAGCTAAGTTTGCCAAACCTAGGTAGCGTGTTCGACGTGAGGAAGCCCGCAGGCAGTGAGCATCACATAGAAAGTTGATGCAGCCAGACGCTTGAGAAACCGACTTGCTGGTCATCACCATTTGTAGCACACCCAGACTCTTTGAAACAACCGAAGTCTTACTATATCAGCACACCGTGGTCAAGTTCCTGATAGATGGTCTTTAGATCATGCACCACAGACCGATAGATTTAGGCTTGTCGATGTTGGATGTGAACAACGCGGCACCTATCCACCTGAATGGCCGCGTGTTCCTCACCGACCAATGCCAAACTCATCGAAATCGTGCTGAAGAACCTCTGGGTCCATCAATCCCTTGATCACCAGGCAAATCATAACGTCTTCTGCAAAGAATAACCTCTATGAAATGATTATCCTCGCTAGACCGTCAATGAAAACTAAGAACAGGCGAAGGCCAAGTACCGAACACTGTGATGCACCGCGCTCCACTCGAATTGGGTCAGATAAACGTGTTCGGACTCTAATTTCCAGTTGCGGTTTGCGGAGAAAATCCCTGGTCCATCTCAGTACTAAAACTCTAGAGTCATAGCTCTAAAGCTTGTGAAGCAGGATACCACGATCCAAGCAAGCAAACACTTCTGAGAAGTCGACCTAGGTAACATTGGTTCCCGTTCCCTTTTCGACTACTTCGGTCCAAATTACCTCGTGCAGTGAGCAGTTTCCTGATACACGATCGATGCTGACGAAACCTGTGCTGCTCCAGCGTGATGATACTATCACTTTCCAGGTGGGCCAGCAGTGCATCAGCGCTATTCACTTCCATGACCTTGACGAGCACCAAAAGTAGGGTAACCGGGCAGTAATTGGGAGACCAGATGAGCATCCTTCCTTGTCGATGATGGTGATGATGATAATAACAACATTACTAGTAGTACTAATACTACTACTAATAATGTGTCCGATGTACGTCGTAACGACGCTTCCCTGCCGTACCATCATCACCAGTCGCACGGGGGGTGAGTGTACTGCGAGAACTGCCCACCTTCACGCGGATTCGAACCCGCGCCGTAAGATTACCAGCTCGTTATCACTAGGCTACGGTGTGATTAGACCCCGTTTCTAGTTTGACGGATTTATGTTTTCGTCTAGACAACGCTGACCGTATCCAACTAGTGTTTCGTCTAGGTACATGACTGCCAACTGCAGTGCTTTAGAGTGAATGTTATCCACTCCAAGAGATCTGTGTGTACACAGTGTACGCCGCTTTTGCTGAGGATGTGACGCTGGCTGACACTGATGGTGGTGTGACTTAAGTACGAATAGCGTTCGAGATCTGTGATCTTTGGAAAGTATGGGAGTACTGGGCCCGCAAGACGTTGGTCACCTGTTTCGCCGTGGGTGTACACTCACCAACCGCAGTGAATGGTGGGATTCCGCGCTGCACCTTACAAAATATATGCACGTTTGTGAAGGTTCTGGTTCGAACAAAATCGTTCCCTTAGCTTCTGTTAGCGTGTTATCTTGTTCACACTAAGCAACTGCACACAGTAGTTACGGTGAGCTATGTATGCTGTCCAATTTCCTGAGCTGGGAAGGCTTTTTATACGTACTATGTTCGGCCCCTTAGGACCATATATTTTTCAGTTTATGTTCCTCGAAAGGGATGAGGGTATGCAGGTGTTCTCCGAGCTGGTTGATTTGGCTGCAAATGTTTCATCATCAGGCTAGACGACATCATCAGTGCGACTTATGCGGACCACCTACAGATCCAAGAACCAGCTCGGAGAACACCCGCATACCTTCATCCGTATCCCGAGCTACAAATATTCTCACGGATTTCCTCGAAAGGGATTTTAGTTTGAGAAAACGATGGAATGCCTTTGGCTCTGATGCTTTCGTGACTAGTGATATGAAGGCTTTTAAAATCTTTCATCGCGTTATCTTTGAGGGGTACTCATTTTTGAATATATAAATAACGCAAATGGCAAATGCATACAACAAGTGGCGTGCTTTCTTTTCGGCTCTGCATCGGGATATTGGACGTAAAAATCTAAGCGAAAGTCGTCACTTGATCGCTTCGACCAAGAGCACTACACACATCTAGCCTATCAAGCATGAGCTCCCCGCTGATGGGCAGTAGGTTCAATATCGGTCACTTGTTACCTGTCTTGAAACTAGTGGGGGCGGTGATGTGGTTGGATATGGATGTGCTAGATACTACCTCATACAGATAGGTCTTACACTGTTTACTATGTTATTGGAGTTTCCAGAGCATGCATGATGCAATCTGCTGTAACGATGACATGACTATATTTCGGATTTAGCGCAATTCGAAAAACCGATGTTAGTCTGTCGTCCACTTCCGGAGTGGAGTTGGGTGGTCAATAATCTACGGACACAAGTCATATGTCGTTCTTCAACCATACGCTGCACCAAAGGATTTAAGGGACACGTTTGGAGATCATCTACGAGTTAACAACGAAGGCTTGTTTTGTGGTAAGTGATCACTGCCACCTATCCGTTCTGTCGTTCCGGAGAAGTGACGTACGGGGTAGAGGGATCATAACATCAGTAATCTCAAAGTTCAGCCACGTTTCGTCGATCAGTATTAGATTTCGAGAGTCTGCGAATGACAGAGTTCGATCAAATAACTGATAAGTTCTTGTGTGTTAGTGTACAAGCAGGGTAGTTTCTTGGTAGCCAACAGTGAGTTAGTGGGTGTCGAACCAAGACAAGAGAATGTGCGGAAAGTTAAGTGATCGGTTACCAGACAAATCTGAGGATTCATTGGCGTTTGGAACTTCGTCGGATTACACGGTTGCATGCTGTTGGCTGGGTTCTGATGGTCGTTCGGATTTAGTCGTATTCCGTCAAATGCTGAGGTTACACTTAGGTTAACATTCATATAGCTGTACGAGGGGAAACATCACCGAGTTGGCCTTCCTTGGTGAGCTGTCGGTCACCCGTGACCGTTTGCCCGCTGTTTTAAACCGAATTCTCGTAGGCAGTCTCTCGCGGAACTTGGACTCGTTTTCTAATATAAGCGATTTCATTATCTCAGACTGAAGCATCACATTCATCATCCTGGGACTGTTCCACTTGTAGTTGGGTAAAACTGGAAATCTTGTCAACGACTTAGCAACCATATTGTCGAAGGATAGCTCCTGGTGGATGGAATTCCACTGCTCTCCGTCGTGTGTTCTCGCTTCATCAGATGATTTTTGAATCTCAGGTACTCCGTAAACAATACTCGACCGTATCTCTCTAGCTTTACGAACTTCCAAAGAGTTGTTATTCCCTTTCGGACGTTCGTTCCAAGGGATGTCTAGAATTATGCGCACTTCGTGATTAGTTACGTAGTTAAAGCGACGACAGTAGAACGGCCTCTGTGTCGTCAGCGAGACCCAGTGTTACTCTGAGTAGATGAGATTTAGCATAATGCATTAAGTTCGTGTGACTTGTGAGCTGTCCCAGTGTCGTAAGCTCGAAGGAAATAGCAATCAAAATCCAAATGGAGTTCCATTGGTAACGGTTGTTCATTAGTTTTCCCGTCGTATATATATATATATATATATTTGCTTTCTGGTTACAGACAGTGTGCCATCGGAACCACGACAAAAAATGGGAGAGATGTACAATGGCGAAAGCAAACGATTTTTGTGGTTTCACACGACACTCTAATTTTTATGTTCTGGTGTTTTGTGTTCGATTAGGCAATAACTAATTGATGGTATGATGGAACAACACTGGCGCCACTGGTTTCTTTTACGGGTCATAAAATCCAGCTTTTCCAACCACTGCGACTCAGTCGGCTGCCCCCCATCCTGGAAGGCGGACCGGTCCAACGGATGCCAAGCTTGAGGTTACCTTTTTCACGAGCCATCTCAGCGTCATTGTTTCTTCACTTTTTTCAATCACATCCGAGGAGCTCAAGTAACGCTCGAGGGGAAAGGCTATAAATTATCATGTGCATAAGGTGTTGGAGTATAACGTTTTGCAGACAGGGGCTGTTTGCTTCAAGCTCTAGGTCTCGGAATTCTGTGTCGCTTAGGTAATATTGCCACCACACACGTGCGATCCTATGGAAAAGATGATTGTCACCAAATGATAATCGCTTCATGTCTTCCGAATGAACATGCCAGGCATCACAGCCATACAAGAGGACTGAACGAAAAGAGGCAATGTACACCCAACTCAAGCTTCAGACTGACATCACGACGATGCCATAATTCTCAGTCTGGGGAATGCAAGGTGGGCCTTTACAGCCCGTCGTGGGACCTTATCTTCCACCCCGCACCCTTGACGTGAACTAACCCTCTAGATAAGTGAAGTAAGGGATTTGTTCCAGGATGTCAACAACAATAGCGCTGGTAGGCGCAAGCAGATGTAAATACTGGAGTGGTGTTCTATATTTGCCTGGAATGAAATATAGCCATACTTAGACGCATCCATCGCTAGGCGGTCCAAAGTGCCATGGACGGCTTGTGAATCGTCCCCAGCAAGCGACATCATCGCGGTTTTCCAAGTCCGCGACTCTGTCACCTGGAAGTTCAACATTACAGTTTTGAGTACCTTCCAGTGATCTTTGAAAGACATCGTTGATGACAAAAGTTGAGGAGGGAAGGTGAAACAGGACAACCTTGGTGAACGCTGCCCGTGGTAGCGCGAGAAGTGGAGAGCTTGCTGTAAGTCCTGATTCTACCTGACATGTAAGTGAATGGCTCCTTCAAGGATGGTTACCAACTTGTCCGGCACACCATTCCTTTGCAGACAACTCCATAACGCAGACTATCTACTGAGTCAAATGCCGTTCGGATGTCCAAGAGCACTACTCTTGTTGACCGTCGGTGAACGTGACGGAGTTCAAGAACTTGGTGGAACTTGATGATCTGCTTAATGCAACCTAGGACTAGACGAAAACCCGCTTGTTCTTCATGGGAAAAGCCTTCTCCAATCGCTGAAAGACTGTAGAGTAGGACAGATACGAGATTATGGGACGCAACAGAGACCAACGAAATTCCAGTACTTGACGCAATCTTCTCGGGAGCCTTTCTTGTGAATCGGGACAATGATCGATTCTTCTTAGATACTTGGGATTTTAGCATCAGTCCAGATCTTGGTGAACAGTGACAGAAATTCCCTAACAAGTGTATTCCCACTAGCTTTGAATAGCGCCAGGGGTGGACTGTCAGGACCGGAAGTTTTATAACGTTTCAAAGATTGGATCGCACTTCGGTTCTTGGCTTCCGTAGGAGGGTATGGTAGGACAGACCAAACATCACCTGAGTGAAACGGCGGTGCCACAGTTGGTTGTGTTGGGTATTTAAGTTGGAAACTAAAGTACTCTGCCCAGAGGCCGAAGCTCTGTGTAAGTTGACAATTTTTGTGCCGTCCGACTCCCAAGTTGTCTGACTGATAGCAAGTGAACTGAGAGCAGTGGTCTTGAGGAGGTAAAATAAACTGCGGAATTTCCCAACAGATGCAGCAGAATCCATCTCAACAGCTCATTTAGACAACCAGGAATCCCGGTAAGAGCAAAGGGTTGATTTTATCTGTTGATTGATAGACCGATTATGGAACAATGACTTTATACGGGTAAAAAACTAAAGCTTAAATAAATAATTAAATAAAGGTTATTTTCGACTATGCATAGCACTCCCTAAAAGACATGAGCGTGGATGTGCAGCAGGTTACCTTGCGTGAATCATAGGGTGAGAATAGAAATTTAACTGATGTCCAGTCATTGACGGTTTGAAAATACACAGACAGTGATTAATAGAGACAAGATTGAGGTATATGTTTCAATATTTAACAAAAGTAAGCAATGAATTTGTAGCAAGGCGATACTTTAAATCAAAAATTAATAGTAACGTCCCAGCAGTGGTGAGAAATAGAGTGTTTCGAAATGATTTCATAGACAAAGGGCGAGTTCACTCGGAGACTGCAGGTAGTGTTCAAGTGTGTGTAGCCAAGTTGCGGTTAAATCAAAATTCTGCAATTCACATTCTTCACGCCCCCGAAATTTCAACGTTTTTCGGTCGATTATTGGCAGATCCCAGGAGATGACTGCGGGAAGGTTGATTATTCAAGATACTTCCTTTCGATTTCCGTCGTTGTTAATTGACAAGATTGTTTTAAGCAGGACGCTTAAATGCTAGTGTGTTTTCCACTGGCGAAGTGGATATTGTGTACATGTTGGGGGTAGCGCTAGAAAATTGGAAATCAGCCTGGAGAGTGAAAATTCTTGCGATCTAGAGAATGCCAATAGTGAATCTT
>CALYDF020003991.1:0-23448 GCA_944474145.2 Dicrocoelium dendriticum
GTTCAGATACTTCATCAAAGGGCGACTTTCGCACTCTTGTGTAAAGTGTATGTATTATAATTCATACGAAAAAGTAGCAAGCTAATAAATACTGCATCACCGCTGGTGACCATACGATTATTTGCTACCCGTCATGAGCTAGAAAAGTAAGAAATTCCAATAGGTTGGATGATTTCACTTCAACGTTTTCTTTAGTTTTCCACTACATAATTTGCATTAGATGCTGCAGTTAACATCGCCAGATACTACTCAGATAGTATATCATTACTTTCGTTGTTTTTTGCTAATGCCTTAAATAACGAGGTAAAATCGCTTTTGATTTTTGTGCGTATAAATAGCACATTTTGCAATGTTTTAGTTTTTTCTTCACCCACTTGCAAATATATGAAACCTTACATCCAGCAAACTTAGTAGATAAGTAACTGCCATTTATATTATCATGCTTGATATTTATTTAAAATTAAGTATGAATACACTTAGTTTGTGTAATGATAGCATACTTAGCTTCGATGTTTCGAAGCTGATGTCGGAGATCAGAGTAAAGTGAACATGCACTAAGCAATTGATGGTTAAATCAAAGCTAACGCAACATACGACGTAAATAAGTTAATTAGGCAAATAATTTTCTCTTAAAATGCATGTGTGCTGTATTTTCGTTTGTAACTGAGCTGCAAGGGAATAGCAATTACTATGTTTGCCCACGTTGTTTGCGCTGTTCTTTCTTAGCTATTTGGCATAAATAGTGCTTATTTGTAGATATGCAATGTTCTTCCACATTTGTACGTATTATGTCAGACATTTACGGCTGTGACCAGAAAATACAAGCTAGTAACATCAAACAGGAGTGTACGATAGTGAAACAGGGTGTTTTATGTAATTTAAATGTATCGAAATATTCGGTTGTAGACTAGGGGAAGTTCTAATACCAAAACATGATTAAAGGAATTAGGCACATTTTCTCCATGCATTGTATTTCTTCAAAGTTCTAAAAGGTATCGGTACCTTAGTGAAAACTGAGGGCCAGTTATTTAAACTATTTTACCTCCTACTGTTCTAGGTTGTTTTTAAGAACTGATGAAATGAAGTAGAGTCATTTTAATTAACTAGTTTACTCAAATGGCAGTACCAATTTTCAGCATTTCGCAAGCCGAAAGTAAATTTGATTTCAGCCTTCACATTTATTTGGTGACAGTAGATAGTGATGATTAGTAGAGGTTTATGTCTTCAGGACATCATCAAAATCCGTGATGAAAAAACGATCCGAATATTTCACAAAAAGAGTGTAAACACTACACTCGTTGCTTAAGATTGTCCAGTTGTTCATGCTTGCCATAATTGTTTCGCCCACTTCATAATATTTGACAGCCTTATCTAAGGATGACAGTAGAAAACAGCCATTTTGATCAGTAAATTTTACTAAGTTTTGGTTATTTTCAACATTAATCTGCGTTTGAAGAACTTGATGCTTTTTGACGCTATGGATTTTGAACAATCAGTTTGAACATCCGTTTGGAGAAAAAGCACGCAAAACACTCAGATTTTGAGTTTTAACATCAACCACCCAAACTGCCACAAAATAAGCTGTGTGCAGACACTGTTCCATAGAATAGCAACTCACTGCATTACGACAGAAGCGAAACGAGTCATTTAAAGTCATTTAAACGCAACGGATACCGACGCAGTATGCTTCGAAAATGCTTAAACCGCAAGCCTACAATAACAGAACCTACGTCAGCTATGACGAAGTTTATAGTTCTGCCGTACATAAGGAACGTATCTGAAATGACTGCCAGCTTTTTCAAACAACGTCATATCATAGTATCCCACAAGCCAACCGACACTCTGAGGAAAACATTGCCAAAACCAAAAGGAAAACGAAAGACACTAGGACGACGGAATATCGTATGTGGAATAAGCTGCATAAACTGAAAAGAACTAAGTGGGGCAAACAGGAAAGAAGCTGTCCACATGGATACATAAACACCAAAGAGAGTGCAAGAAACATTAAGCAACCTCTTTAGTTTCAGCACACGTGGATAAAAGGGACACAGCTTCGATTGGAACAAAGTAGAGACCTTGATCGAAGGAGAAACACAAAAGTGAGGGAGATTTTTGAAACCTGGTTCTCAACCACGAACCCAATCAACATGCCTAACGACATTGATCCAATATACCAACCACTGTGACAGCGAGAGCTCAAGCGGATCAACAACCGTTGCCCGAAAGAACCTGGTCCAACCTACGGACAATGAACAGCATGTTCAAAATGGGCCCCGACTGCTCGCACACACCTGTTGCACCAATCCGAGTGCGCTAATCCCAACCACGTCCCAACATTTGCGCAGCCAATGCTAATGACTCGAGCACGACCGCTGAACAAAATGATTCATCATTGAGAACGACTCAAAATTATTAGCCCCGTATGCCTATAAAAGGAACGGAGTGCTTGCTGACAATATCCATTATTGGGTTTACTTTCTACCAGCTACTGATAATTAACTACTATCAATCCCGCACTGAAGAGGCCACCACGAGTGGTAGCGAAACTTTTGCAATCAATTTGCCCAGCTCGGAGAACTCCACAACGATTGAACAAGGCTTTATCACGGATAAAAGGCCCGGAGCCTAACAAGTCCCGTAGGATGACTGTGGTGAAGACTGCAAATACAATTTGTATGACATTTATCTATTTACTTTTCTTTCGAGTTAAATGCGCTGCTGGATGAGTAAGATTTAAAATGCAGGTTGTACATAAACACCCCAGCTTCATTAGATTTCCCTTAAAGCTGACGCATTCTGAAAATATATTAAAATCTTGTACTTTCTTCTTAGGTCCTTGCAACACAAATGCAGCATGACGGCATTATTAATACTTCACGATCGAGGGCAGCATAGGTGCCGAAGTGATGAATCCAAAAAATACAACCAATCGTTATTTTTAGTGTCTAATTTAGGAGGAGACAGAAATAAGGAAGAATTACAATGAAAGAAAACTCTAAATGTAATTCAATTCCGTTGTTATTCCAGATTGCTGTACTTTTCATTTAGATACTAGCCATTAACTTGGAGTTTGGGACTGCTACTGAACAACAAAATTTTGATTGCATACGTCATTACGCTCACATTTGTTTGCGTAGCAATATGAGTTCAGCACGTAACCTTCTGTAATAGTCAGTGTAATCTCACAGTAATGGTAGCTTTTGCTGCTAATGGTGGTTACATGGTATCCTGCTCTTCTTCATGTTCCCGTGTAGTGGACTATTTTGAACCTCCAGTTCACACTGAACCCAATACTGATAAGCCTGAACAGCGTATTCTACTTCAGGGCGCTTGTTACAGTTGTGCAACATAGAGGGGATTGATGAGCCAAAACATTCGAATGCTCTCCGCAGCTGTCTGCTATGTTGACATGAACAAAGTAAACCACACTGCTTAAGGTACTCTTCAGAATATTGATCGATAATGAGTAAACCATCAAGGCCGTTCACCTGTGCTAACTCTAGGGCCGTCGATCCGATATATTACACCCAGTAAGAATCATACACAGCGTCATTTTTAAGGTTTCTTTGGAGCCCACAATTTTGCAAAATACGCCACTAAATTTTAAAGTACTTTGGTCGAAATGCAACAGGTGATCAAGACTATTTGACAAAGTTTCAGTAAATAAGATGATGTCACTCAAAAAACAATACTAATATAAGTATATTATAACATAATATAATATGTATATATCTAGGAATATTAAAAATTCAACTCACCCACTTTACATATTTTGCTCGCTAATATGTTTACGGCTTCCTTCAGGGTTAGATACTTTGTGCAATTTCGCAAAGCATGAAGGATTTCGGCTCAGTTTGTTTTGGCTGCGTTTATAATTGCAACCGGGCAGAAAAGTCACATTTGAAATTATAGTTAGCACTAACTATTACAAAATCCCGGGATAATTATTTCAGAGCAGTAGTAGGTACTATTGTTTCGTAATTGCGAATATATTTGTTTGGTGGTAACACAGAAATCTAACGTCATCTGTGGTCATATTACGGTCAGGTGCAATTTGATCATTGAGCAGCACCTTTGAACTTAGACGCGCCCCACAACTCCTTCATGTACAAAGTACCACTACGCACGTACTTGATTCTCACTTTTAAACAAAACCTTATTTTTATTCATCATATTTGCTGCGCTACTAAAATTTACTAGCGCGAGATTTTAAAGGTTTTTTTCACGCTTCTTATCGTGCATTTTCCAATGGTCACATAGTAAGCAGCAAATCGAAAACGACTCAGGAGAATCTGAATAACGGTGTTAAAATGTGCGGAAGGGAGCTAGCTTTCGGAAAATATATAAGAGTTCTGAATTTATCGATATTGCTTGGCGCAAAATTCCTTTCACTCCTGGAAACTTTAAATGAACTATCGTGCAACCTCTGCTACCTGATAGGAGTCATTAAGCTTCAAGTAGCCCGCCTCCACGAAGAGATTGATGATGCTATTGCATCCGTAAGGAATATATTTGCCATCAGGTTGGCAAACCATGTAGGTTATGAAAGACGTGTGTCGGTGTCCTGATTTACATTGATCCATATTGTGTTCTGCAGCAAGACGCTTCATTTTATTCTAACCACAAGTTATCCAAATCGGAGTCATATAATTCAAGCCGATAAATTTGAGTGGATACCGCTCTGCGGTGCTGGCTAACATATATATATATATATATATACCTACTGTCTCAAGCCTGAAACCTGTAACTGTAGAGAAAAATTTACAGCAGCGTCATATTTCACATGGCTTTTTCTATCAACACTTAGCGGTGATTTCTACGTAATGGACAATGTTTTTCCTTAAACTCATCAGCTAATGGACGTGGTTGATTTGCCTAACATAGTAGCTGTGACCATGGACTTGGTGTCTGTTTATAAGAGGAATTGTTTCCCCGTTTTCTGTCGGGCGCCGATTTCCGGTCCCGAGCACCCAACTATCAATAGTTCTCGTGTCCTATATTTACCATCACAAACTACCATGATGTCACCCGTTGCGCATTTAAGCGGTTCAGGTGGAGGCATTAATTTGTGCAAAATATCGATCGACGTTATGAAATGATTGCCGCGAAAAGATTTAGTCGCTTATTTGAGCGTGACGTATCCAAGTAGTGTAACACTTTTTAAGCTACTAAAGTTATTCTTTTGAATTTGCCCTCCATCAAAAATTCTTTGGTTGCTCGCTTACAGGTTATTTTCACCGCACCATTAATACTTGCTCTCATATAATTGAACAGCATCAGAAAATTGCGGTTATTCAATGTAATCTCTCACTGTATGCATCCAGACTGGGCTTGGGGCTTTTAGCGAGATATATACCTAGGCTATGTTTTTTAATGTTAGCTGTCGCTAACGCTGGAGGACGATTGAAAACTTGGTGCGGCTACCAGACATGAACTTTATTTTAATGTGAATGCAATAATTATTGTACCAATATTTCTTTAACCGCAAACTTAATAGATACTCAGAGCATTCGTTAACCTAAATTTAGGGCCTGTGGATTCATTGCCTTCTGCCCACGTCCTGACTCAATAATTCACTGGTAGTCTAGACAAACTATCCCTTCATACTTCATAATCTACATATTTTTATTAAGGTCTATTGCTTCTGTATACACAGTAGTTATGCAACTGGAAACGTGTCATTATTGTATCAATGCCAAATGTATCCAGTACATATCAGTTTAAAGCTTGCAATTTTGTTACCTTTAGGTTTGGAGAAAATATGTCTTGTTCGAAGCCATTACAAATGCGCAGAAATGAATCCTTTCAGTTTGCTGATCTTACTTTGAGGTCTACCATACATACCGTGACCTGCAGGGCACATACTGTACGCTTATTACTTGAGAAAAGAAAAAAGTAAGTAGCATCTTTTTCGTAATTTTGGTCACGCAATCTGCTGTCTAAATTACGAATTGCTGCTAAAGATTCTAGTTATTCAGAAAACACATCATCGTCTATTTGCTAAGGAATTATTTTGGCAGATGTCCTCATAACGCCGTAGATTATCGAATACCTATAAACAGCAATCATCAACTAGGTTGTCCTTCAGGGAACAAATCTGTCGATGTTTATATTTTCCGCTAACGTCCGCTCAACAACAGCCCCCATAGAACTGACCGTACCAAATTATGCCGATGACAACTTTTTGGGTATCAATCATCGAGCCACTGGTTACAAGAGCTCTACAATCTCAGTGCTCGGTTCAAAGTTCCCAATTTGTCTCTTAATGCAAACAGATGTAATGCAATTCCTTTTTTAACTACATAGAGGAGCGAGTTACGCGCATCTCTTTACTCAATTCTTTAAGCTTTATGCTGACAGCGATGGACTACAGGCTTCCACATCAAAGAATTAGCTAAATGTGACCCAGCACTAAGAATCGTCACTAATCTTCAAGTAGATATTTGAATTAACATCATATAGTTGTCGTTCTATAACTCTCGTCAAAGAGGCACCATTGTCCGACGTGATTTGATGCATTGTTTTTTAATGCCTGTGTTCACCTTAATGTAATTATCACTCCCTGTTATTTATCCGTCTACTGCGGAAACACTTCAATTTACTTATTAAGTTCCTAAGACAGTTGTCTTTATGTTAGTTATCAAAAATGCTAAATGTGCTTTATGCTGAACAGAACAAATTTTGTTTGTTGTCCGAATTTTAAAGCAATCGTCCTGTATCTCGGACTGGTACACCTAAATTTAGTAGTGGCCTAAGTTGATTATGATGTCAGTCTCTATAGATAGAATCACTTGGAGTTTCACCGAAGTAGATGGATTCCGTTTGGTTCACTTCGGTCCGTGCACTACATGACGGACGATTTTGTCCTGGTTTGAATTCATCAGATAGAGATAGCCGAGCTGGTAGTGGAACTCGGCACATAGTGATTGGCGTTACTCATTTGAAAGGCGTCCGGCAACGCTGTTTATGTATGTATGGCTTGATGAGAGCGCTGCGTGCTGTCTGATATACGGATCTAATGTTTGGCTGAAGTCTAACATACAGGTACCCATATGTTGCGAGATATAAGGCTGCATATTAACGCAGCTGGAATTCCGAGCTTTTTAGATATTGCGTCCTTAGGAATAATTACTACCTTATTTGCTTAATATGAACCAATTGACTTATCTTAACTCCTGGTTACTACTATTCTATTAATTACAGATCCTGCTTCAACACAGTATTTGAAGCTTTGACTGCAGCGCGCATTTTATGGCACCGTTGATAACATTGTTGTAACCATCGCTTTTTCCTCTGCGAATGTTTGCACGGTGCTTTATTCGAGCATTTGGACGAATGTAATATATTTCTGGATATGCGCAATTAATAAGCCGTATTAAATCGGAGGAGATAAACGTAACTACTTTCAACATCAATCAGTTTTTGTGGAATTGGATAAATCAGTGTTCGCATCGTCACTGTAGATCAAGATATTTAGATGCTTTTGTGATATCATTTCATGCATCACCCAATTAAATCTATTATTTTGTTACGTCTCAAGCAGTTTTAAAGAAGTTTTGGCTATCAATTAGGGGTTTATAATTGCTATGATTACTTATCAGAGTTAGTGCTGTTTTACTAAATGGTGTCGAAATGCGTTTGTGGTTGCCATCTTAACTATATAAGTCATGCGTCGCTAGATTCCTGCACTTTCGTACCATTTTATGAACCACTTTCCGAGAGATTATTTTTCTCAACCGCCATTCAATTCCTCCTGTCATAATCAGACGTTGGTAGGCCGCTTAACTGTCGCGTGCAATTCGCACATTTCAAATGTATTTACGTCCGATTTCGTGTGAAATATTTTACTCAGTATTTCCATTTTGCACATCGGCCGCCTCGCCCCGCGTTCGCTATGGACTCATGTTGGTGTTTATTCTATCCGATCTGATTAAGGTAAATGGCATTTAAACCCTGGGCCTTTAGGAATTTAAAGCTGAAATTTAAAGTTTGTATCCGAGTTGCAACGGGCGACAACTTGCACAACCATTAATGACTGACCAGCATATGAATTATTTTTATGCACTTTTGTGTGTATTGACCGTACTAGTTTAACTAATGCATGGCAGCTATACTAATTTCTAATTCCTTAGATGTAACTAGCGCCCACAAGCATGCTTATAGATGCGACGTGTCAGCGCAACCTATTTAGACCGCCTTTAAATATGTTGGTTCTTCTCAGCCTTACAAACCATCCTGGCGTTTGTTCGCATTCCTCCGCCTGTTTGTCTTTCCGTGTTCAACAGCCTCCACGTAAGAAGACATATACTGTCCACTTACCAATTGAGCTTCCATTGCGATGACGAGGTAAACATTAGCGGATACGTGTTTAATCAAAACGAAGCGAAATTCTACGTGTATACTACTACGTCGGAGAAAATGTGTAAATTTTAGGAATTGACTGGCTGTTCTTATGTCTTCTATTTTACGACTCTAGGTTTCTGTTATTTCTTCCTGCTTATGACGCCTGTACTCGCGGGAATTCTTCCTTCACTTGATTACTGATGGTGTTTATATAAACCGTTCATGCGTAATTAATTTGGCCCACTAATGTTATTTTACAAACCGGATTCAGGTGTGTGCAAAGCAAAGCATTGAATAAGTTTCAGCTTCCATGAAACTGAGGGAATGGAAGTTGCATAAACTACTCTATTCCAAGACTTTTGTGGCGAAATGTGGGGGAAAGTTAAATGTAAATCTGACTGTTTGAAAAACATTTACATCTTTTAAATTGCATTTTCTTAACTTGCGTTGGTAATCTCCTGGATCTTATATTGACTGCGATTGTTCTTTGCAATGAAACGCAAATATAGAAAACGTAGTCGCCTGTTTTTACCTCAAGTAGAAAGCTGAATATAGATAACTAACAATGATCAATGCGCAATGATTTATGACTGGCAAAAGTTTATTTTCTGACAAGCGTCCTCTGATGACCAGAATATGGATAAAAACTAATTGTTTAACTTGACAGGAAAATGAAAATTCTGCGTTCTGGTGACTCAACGGATTGTTCACATAAACACATGTTGGTTTGCTTATTGCTACTTAAGGAAGAAGGCTGGTGAACACACTGTTTGCTTTTAGCAGCTAAGTACGTCTTTCCCGTTTACCTCGAGGTAGCTAACTTGCGTAGAAACTTGCGGCAGCTGCTCTCAGGTATTATTCATAGAAACACTCATGATGTACGCTCAAGAGTTTGCCATTCTTTAAGTTAAACATCATTCGTATTTCTGAGGATTATGTGTAGGCGTTGTAGAGATCTGTTTGTTGCGCTGCGTGGTCGTCCAATGTCTGGATGTTATAGCAATTCATGAAGTCGTCTGCAATTAGTAAGAATTTTGACTGAAGCATTGCAGATAGATCATTGATGAATACTTGAAACAAACGTGGTCACAGTATACATAAGTTGGGAACGCCACACTAGACTTCATTTGGGTAGGAGACGGATCTGCGGACACACATTCAGCATACTTTGAATGACGAATTCGTTTATCCTAACTAGCACAGGATGACCAATACCATAGCTTTAAAGTGTGTGAAGAAGAATTCGGCGGTCCAGGTTGTTGAATGCTGTAGTGAATTATAGGACATGGGCTTATCGTCTGGCAACGTCAAAATTCGTCTGGTTGGTAAAAGTTTGTAGTGCAAGGCGGATTACTTTGGAATCTACGCTGCTGAACAACTATGATGTTGTTGCTTTCAAGACATATTATGAGTGCCGCTTCGTTTATACCTTCCATAACTTTGGATGACAATGAAAGGGGGTGACTCTACGGTTGTTAGAAGGCTTTGTACGATTTCCACTATTGAAACTATGAATACATATTTAGTGTTTCCACTTGGTCGAAACCTGCATTTCCTCAATATTTCGTTAAAAGAAGCTTGCCAACGTTTCGGCAAATTCCATAGTGATTTTTTAATACCATTTAGTGTGATATTAACCTAATCATGTAAGCTGCGCACACGCAAGGACAGTAGCCATTTTATTAACTTTGCGGAGATAAAGGAAACATGGCTTAATCCGGGGCACGTAGTGAACTGTCGTGAATGGCTGTGGTGACGATTCTTTTTGTAAAGTGCAGCGCGTTCACCGTATCTTCTGCAGTGATACACAGGCTATCTACCGTAGGTAAAACTGAGATACCACGCTGCACTCACCGGTACTTATATACGTGCTTGTAGAAAAACCTATGGATTGGCCGTGAATTTCCTTGCTAATTACTGATGGTTGCTATGTTTCACTTCGGTAACTAATATGACCCTGGGATGTTGCTGTTATATTAGCATCCCAGGCCTACGCATCCGGACAAGCTTTGTTAGCTCGCCAAGCAGCATCACTCAGAGACACGGATTTTTGTGTCCGGATTCTTGGGAAGGTATTCATTTGCTTTAGGTGAAAGTGTTTGGTTTCTGACATACTTGACATTGGCCAGCTAAAAACGGTGACAATTTTTTTCAAAATAACATCGAGAGGCTGCTCTGTTTGAAAAGACTAGTTACTTTCTTGAACAAGATAGGGAGTGAACCATACTGATTGACAACATGAATTAACTTGCTGTTTCCACACATGCATTCGGCTAGCCTATGTGGCACAAGAGGAGCTTCGAGTGATCGCTACGGTCAATCGGTGCCCTTAGATTTACTATATTTAATCAATGCTTTCTCCTTGATGATCACAAAGTCCAAAACAACTTGCTTGTCGCCAGTTCTGGATATCGCGGAAGTGGTAGTGTTATTACTTAGTGGTATCTCTTCACTGGCTTCTTGCAAGCAGGCTTTGTATTGTAAACAGAAGAAAGCTTGGGATTTGATTGCACGCCTTTGGCAGTCTTTCACCGAAAAGATGAGATTGTATGGCGGTGCATTGCGGCTTTTTAGACAAATTACTTCAGTACAGATAGACTAAATTCCTTACGTTTTTAAAAAGCAGTGCATGCGCCAAACAATAAGCCTAAAAATAAAATTCGTAATATCCTTTAAAGAAACCTGTGCAACTTTTTGCTTTTATTCCTTGGCCTTTCAAATAAATATCTATGGATCTGGAAAATTAAATGACAGTCAACTTAAGGGTTTCTTGCTTTTACTGTTCTGAGTAGCTTTGTTCAAGCTTAGTGGTCTATCGAAACTGAATGTGAAATGAAGAACATTCCACCGGACGTCGTTAGGTTTATTACTGCGTGTGGTTTGAACAAGAATCCGGAGTGTGAATGGACGTTTAGCTCAAATCCGTGGAATAAATCATGTGCCTGGTACACAAGTTATTTTCCCGCTTTCTGAACACTAAATTTTCCCATCGCGGTTGTCTACACTAACTTTGGTAGATCATCAGGCGAATGTCATATTGTAACTGATTGAGTTTGCTGCAGCAGATATCATGCCTAATACGTCGTCCTCATTTTCTATTCGTGTTGATTTTAATTATCCCAACGCATGCTGGACTACCTTAATCTTATTTCCGGATGTGGCAAACTCGTAGCACTTTTCATGCAAGTGGTACCTGCAAGTAAAGCAGCGCAAAGAATAAGCAGCCAACACTTGTAAAACTGCACCGGACTCTGTTTTTCCGGGACTTGATGTGAACATGTGAACAACATGTGCATGACATTCTGATCTTGGACACCTTGGCAGCAAGTAATCGCTTGGCGCCCACCACTAGCATAGGTGTATGTTTACCCTATTTCTACCAAGTGGAGCTAGTTTACAATTATCGGGAAACATATTGATATCGTCTAGAGGACTGGTCTTTGTCGCAAGCCACATCTGTGGAAAACAGCTGTATTGCTTTGAGATAGAAAGCAATTTTACTATGATATAGAAGCAAAAGATTGAGGCTTAGGTTGTCCAGGTTGTGGTCTGAGTGTTCGCGGAGCTCAGCAGTTTGACTGCAAACGTTTCGTCATCAACCGAGGTGACATCATCAGTGCGCGTTTATGTAGCAGAGCGGCGCGGTACGGAGCGTCAGTGAGTGTGTGATCGATCTTCTAGACGTTAGTCTGATTTGAATCATTCAAAGTGCACATGACCATCGACATCAATCGCTGATACTTCCCTCGTGGCGTACGCGAGCTTGCCTCTTCGGCTGTCTTCGTCGTTTGACGCATTTGTCTTGCGTTCTGTTCCGTTAGATTTAGTCCACTAATTCGCTGATCATTCATTCAAAAGATTACAGATATAACATCTATTGCAAAGCGTCGGTTTATTAAATTGTCTGTAGAATACCATGCTTCCAAGAAGTCTCTAGGTTGTCTCGATGTTCCACGGACTAGGATCTTTACGTTCTCTAGGTCGAAATGATGGCGGTTTGGATTTCATGCGTGGAAACCAGCGAATTCTGGTCGTGTCTCCGTGTGGCCATCATGTGTTCGTTGATCCGTGTTGGAAGTTTCTTTCCAGTTTGCCCATTGTAGTATTTGTCACACCCTTTGCAGTTAATTTTGTAGATGACATCATACTGCTTGCCTTGTTTCACTTTTATTTCGGTCTTGAAAGCAATCTTCTGAAAGTACCACTTGGTTTGTGAGCTACCAAGATCCCATGTGGTCTTAGTAACCTTGACATTAGTTCAGACACGTTCTTGATGTAAGGAAGCGCTACTCGTTATCTAGGTTTTTCTACTGTTGTTGAGGCATTCTCTTCTTTAGGCTTCTCTTGATGAATCTTCTTGGATACCGTCGTTTTGCAATACACAGTATAGCCGGTCCTCTTCCTTCATCAATTCTATCGTGCTGCAGTATGTTTCGATTCTTCTGAAAAGGCCTGGAATATAGCGAATAATGGATCACCGCGGACGACGTACGCGTAGTGCACAAGGCAAGCAGCCATGGAAACGGAGGACTCTGGAGTTTTGGGCCTATAACACACAGTAATGACAAGTTGAATCCATTGCAAATAGCGGTGCGTAAAAGCAAACTGTCCAAGGAATGAATAGAGCAAATGTGTCCGACTGTTCTATGTTCGAAATGTAATACCATGTGCACATTCGTTCTCTAAAACACAACTAGTTCGCATGGCGTCGCCTTTTCTACATTTGTTGCTTTGACCAGCCTGAGATGAAAGATATTGATACCATGGCCGGGGCTATTCGAGGATGGCGATGTAACGTGCGTCCTGGCAGACTTGAAAGATGTCGCGAATACACTCAGGGTGAGACAGGAGCGGATGACGCTAGTAACGCTTCTGTGCTTACTCAACGGACTGCCGAAGGTGATCCTGAAGACGGCAAGAAGAGACCTAGTCAAGTTGGATTGGGTCACCTCGAAGGTGGCGCTGATCGCGGGGTATAACAGTCCGGTCGACCGCTAGGAGGAAAAGCTACGATTCAAGGCGGCTCGATTTTAGCTTGGAGCGCATCGGGTCGTGTCTTCAGATTGTTGGATCGAACGCTTATTTATTTGGACGATGCGTCAAGACAGCAACTTTTAGTGGAGCTCTGTCTGGACGCTCTGCCTCCAACAATGGCGGCTCAATTGCGGATTCTGAACGCCACTCAGAGAACGGGGGCAATGTAACTTGCTCCCGTAGCAAGCAAGTTAGTACCGCAGCCAACGGCAACATTGGAATCAAAGATTAAGAAAACAGCGAGTAATTAGACCGGCTGAAAGGGAAGTTGGATCAGATTAAGCAAGACCACGGTGCGCTTCGAAGTACCCGTCAGAGGACGCTGTGTGTTGGGCCATGCTTCCTTTGTGGGAAACTAGGATACTGGAATCGGTAATGCTAACCAAGGCGCACTACACTCCTTTTACTAAACATATTGTACAAATATGTATGTCTCTCTTATTGGAGAAAGCATACTGCTGGACCTTCTCAAAGACGATCAGGCCATCGTCGACCTGAATTGCAAAAGCTGATGACGAAAGACGGGTCTATAGCCCTCGCTGGTAAAGCAGGATCCACACAGTCGTGGTCAGCCTTTGCCGGTTTACATAGTAGTACGACCCTACAATCGCTTGCTGCAAATGCATACTTCACCTTACTGAAGATAACAACCCCTAGGGATTTTGTGATTGGCTCGAAAACACAATTTCGCATTCGCGGCCGCCGTATTGTCCACAGCGTGCCATAATAATACCAATCAAACTGGAGGTCGAGTTCCAAAGGCTGGTTTATTAGATGTTGAATGCGGGTGTACTCGAAAGTCTCGCAGCCTGTAGATCTCCCTAATGGTTTTTGTGAAGTACGTTAAAGGGAAATACCGCTTTTGCGATTTTAGTGTCTGAGAAGGTTGATGTAGAAAATCGATGTGTTGGGGTTGTTCCCGTTAACTAGACGGGCAACCAGTACGTAACGTAATGATCGAGCAGTTCACCCGCTGAATTGAAACGGCGACAATTCCAGATCAGTGGGCCGGCTAGCTAACACATGCGGTGATGAGGCACTTGATAATAGGCCACGGAGTTCCTAAGACCGTCGTGATGGACCGGTGCCCATCCTTTGCAAATGACGAGTTCCAGCCATTTCCGGAGAAAATGGGCAGCAAGAAGGTACAAACCACTTCCTACCATCCCAGACAAATGGATTACGAGTGAAATAATATACTGATTAAAGAATGGTTAGCAGCGAAAGGGGGGATTGGGCAGAAGCCCTACCACTACCTTTGCTAGCTTACCGGGACTACAAGCAAGCAAGGCCGAGGCAATCCCCATTTCAGTTAATGTACGGCCGCAAGCTCCAAATTCCTGTAGGATACTGGTTGGGGTGTGACATAGCTGTCAGGTCTCATCGAGATAATCACATAATAACAGGAAGGTAGGAAACCAAAGCTTGAAAGTAGCGCATATGTGAATGTTGGAGAAATCCCTAGTCAACAATATAAGACTTTCGGATAAGTTCTAATTAGTTCGAAAGTAAAGTACAGAGATCTCCAACGTGCGACCTCATGTGGCCCAAGCAAGATTTAACTACTGGCGCAGCGGAAAGGAACATATGACTTAATAGACCGGCGAGGCCTCCTTGCACCAACGCTCGACAGCGAGAGAGTTTACGATTTCATGCAAGCCAAGTAAGGAAGTGCTACGAGCAATCGGAGAAAAGTACGACAAACATAAGCCATTCCCGAAGGTCGGAGAGACTGCGTGTGCGGTCAACGGCCTCGAAGACTTTAAAGCGGGAGGTGTGTGGTGCACTACTAATGAGTGTTGAAAAGGGCACGCGCGATGAATTCAGCGAATAATGGTTCACCGCCGATGACGTGAGAGTAGTGCACAAGTCAAGCAGACATGGAAACGGATGACGCTAGATGTTTGGGCTTATAACACACCGTCACGGCAAGCAGAGTCGATAGCACATAGCGGAGCGTATATTAAATTGTTCCACGAATGAAGTCATCAAGTGAGTCTGACTGTTCTAGGTTTGAAATGGAATACCATGTGTACAATCGCTCTCCAAAACACAACTAGTTCGCACTGCGCTGCCTTTACCACATATAGCTGCACCAATCAATCGATCAACTGACTCCTGCAAGGCATCGTTTTATGCTGGACTACTCGTGCATTACCAATCTGTTTGTGATGAAGAATGAATGGCTGCAAGTATTAAACCAGGGAAATCTGTCGACGTAGTCCATCTTTTTTATACGAAGGCTGACAGTGTGCGTTCTTGGTGGACCACTACATAAATGGATCCAAGGCTTTCACTTTGCGTCCAAAATGGATGGTATTAGCCGGTGGACATTTAAGCGACTGCACAATGCTATAGCCATTCCATACATAATCCCCATCAAGGATCTAGACAACTTTGTCGCGTGCCCGCTGTTTGTTGATGACCTAAATATTTGGAGAGTGATTATCACCCAAGAGGAATGAGGCCTGATAATTTTTTTAAATTGGTGTTAGATTAGTTGGCGATTACAAACCGTAAATTTAATAACGGTGGTGCCGTTTTTTAGTTAAAAATACTGGTTAAAGCAAAGAAAAATAGAACCTTTTAAAGCGCTTTTAGACCTTCCACAGAAATTGTGCTTTTATCCAAATAGTAATATATACACTACTCAATTCCGTTACTTCTACTCGCCATTCCGCTAGAATAAATGTTGTAAACATTGCGTATCGGTAGTACAATCTCTCAGTAAATAGCAGTGGCTTTAGGCAACATGCGTAAGTAATTAATTTTGTTACCTTGATATAATATTGCTTGTTATAATAGTGCCTAAGTTTTGATTGGATCAATGCGAGCATCCTTGCTGTTGTAGCACAAATCAAACCGGAGGCTCACTTAGCTGTGAAATTTGCATCCACCTAGGTACATGTTTTCCACCACTCCGTTCCGGTCACCCACATATTATGCAGGCGCCTAACCAACACGCTGTTTTCAGACACTGATGTAGCATCATATATCAATTTAAGGTTTGACCTGTCAAAGTAATCTTAAAATCGTTACGCTAGATTAGCCGTTGCGATTGCAATTTTCGACACAATGTACCAAAATTGCAAGCTGCCAATTAATCTAAATAACGTCAAAATTCAGTTTCACACAGGAAGCTGGCATAGATATAACTTTGTGAACAATAATCAGCTGCTGAACAAGGTCTGGATAATGCTTCTAAATGTCTAACTTTATCCAATAATTTGTCCACGTTGGTGATAGTCATTATCGGTATCTGGTAATGCTCAGTATTATATCTTTTCACACTGGATTGACTATACTTTTCGATTCCACATTAGTGGAATCCCAGCAGAGTTATCCGAGATCTTGTTTTAACTTTATCACTTATAGACCGTTTGGTACTAGTAAGAATATACAGCATGAAATTGTAACGAGCATGCAAGAGTATTCAAGAAAGTACCTTCAATCTCATTATTATTCTAACCTTACAAATAGTACGGTAAAAAGAGCACGTTTATGTTGACCACCACTTCATACAGACCAGCTATCTATGTTGACCGGATGCTTTTTAATAAATATTCTTTCACTATTAAACCTTATGGACCAAGACCTCTGTAAGTTGACCCCCTCTGTACCTACTACTTAATCCAGCTAATTTAGTCGTCAACCTATGGAGGTTTTACTGTCTATAAATGTTATTTATATATCTTAAGTTTACAATAAATTATTCTTTACAAGAGCACTCATATGTTCCAAATTAACATTTTTCGTATCTGCACGTAAAACAACATGATAGGAATGCAAACTCAGATTTTGGCTTCGCTTAATATGAAATAGTCTAAATTGCATGGCGATATTGAAACCTGCAGATATTTCAGTGCGTATAACTTCCTATTCCTAAAATCGAGACCTAAGAAATAAGTAGTGTCGATAATGTCGGACAAGTTCTGAAGCGTTGGTTAACATTCATCCTTCGGAAGCGATGGATGCCAATTTGGAACAATTTTTAAGAGCACAGCGATGCTCCAAGCATATTGATTTAGGCTTTAGACTGCAGATGCTTACTGGTAGCATTTCCGAAGAGGTACTTTGTGCAGCGTTTCGTGCTCCATGTTAGAAGTTGTTTCCAGCTTTTAGAGAATATAATTACAAAAGCGTTATTTATTATCTTAAGTGGCGCAACGCATCAATAGTATTCCTGTTTGCAGTACCGACGCTTCGCTGCCACGCAGCCATCAGTTGCAGGTGGGGTAAGGTTATTTCGATGGTCGCCCTGGTCTTACACATGCACGAACCCGCGCCCTCGGTTACAAGGCAGGCTTGTGATCCTTAAGGTTAAATAGGAATCGCGGCATTAGACTTCCTGTTATGTGTGAGTGTGTAGCTTATAAAGGCTTGAACATTGTTAGCAGTAGCATGCGTAATACCGCATGGGATTTTTAAATGTTGACACAATTGCAGACTCATCTTCGAAATCATTTGAGGTAAAACGAAGGCTAAAGTAAGCGCAATCTGGAAGCCATTTTTAAGCAATATCATTTTCATAAGTGTTACAATTGCTTGCAGTGCCATATTCTAGAGTTGATCGTACAGACGTCTTGTAAATTTACATGGGACTAATTAACTGACCGAATAAAATTAAAGCTGAACATTTAGATGCATCCCAGTGTTAATACTTTCTTTGATGTTTTTCTATCCTTCGTTTCATGGGTTGCATTGTCCCGTTTCTTGATTTATTCATCCGTTTATGTTATAAATCCTAGGAAATAATGGATGGCAAAATAAAATGATGAAGGTGGGTCTTAGTGAGCAATCTAGCTAATAGATCTGCACTTTATATTTATATCTCCTTACACTCAGTGCGAGAGTTTGATTAAGCAATGAGGGTTTTTATTACGTTGCTCTAAACCGTACAAAATTAGTACAATGTCACCAAGCCAAATTGACAGCAGAGAAATTCGCGGCAGTCTAGGTTATTTTTCTACATGTGTATTGCAATTTTACCCTTTTGCTCTGTAGTATGCTGCATAAAGGGCTCTAAGAATGGAAATACTAAAACTCAGGTGAAGCTTGGATTTTATGCTTCCGCTCTTCTTGCGATAGGTATAGCTGCCATTGCAGACGCCATTCGAGGATTCCTGGTTTAGCTAACCAAATATTAGCCTAGTTCATTAAAAATTGCATTGTCCGCTAACGTCAACACAAAAAATGAGTAGGCTACTTTTAATCGACCAAATATTTTTAACTGTGCGCTGGCGGTGCCTTTAAATTGCCCGTAGATTTTCTCATTAAAAAATGCTTTTTAGATCCAGCCACTGTAGATGTTTACGATCTACCAAACACGTGCCGTTTTATTCAGCTATACTATTTCTTATCCACGAGGTTGTCTTATTCCATTAAAAATATGGAGTGTCTCCGTGATACTTTCATGCATCCGCGTGTTGTTCAATGTGCTCATGAAGTCCGAAATATTTTAAGACAAGTCATGTAGAAACATTCTTGTAAATTGAAAAGAATACGGTGCCAGCTAGCAAGTCAGTCTATCATGTCGGCCACTTGACAAAATACTTTTATTGTTCTTATTCAGCAATATTCTATCGTTCCCTAAATATTTTATGGAGCTTTTCACTTTTATACTGTAGATTGCATATTCGAATCAGTTAATTTGATGCGTCGAGTAAGCTGATTACACGATAATGTAAAACAAGTTGTTGTTCAACTTGCTGGTTAGCTTCTCAGCAGACGCGACCGCTCCGGAATAACTCCAACTCGTAAGGAGTCTGTCATCAGAAAACTTCTATCAACTCTTGGCGTAACACCTCGTTTCATAAATGTTACCTTCTGAACTGTCGCAATCCCCTGCCATTTAAATGAATGTTTGCTAAAGTATCAGATTGTTTTTATTTTTGTTTTTATTGAAAACATTCACATATTCAGAGACACACAAGCGGATAATATATCCCCGTCGTTATTGTTGACTGAGACTTGATCGCTTAGTTGGTGTCATGGTTCAAGGCTTCAATCAAATTGACGCTTCATTCATCAAGGCATTCGATCTAAGCAATAAATTTGCCTTTCCGACCACACATGAGGCGCAACTAGATTTCGTCTTTACACTACATGCCTAGCTGTTTTCCGCACAGAAAATTGCCACACTCAATACACCCGACCATTTTACCATAAAACTGTGCCCTTTCGTTTAAGGTAAAACTCACTCTGGTTTATTGGCTAATAAGATCGTCACAAATGTGAGACAACGAGATTACTCATCCTATAACATTGCAAGACTTCAGGAAACACGGACTATTACTGCTCTTACAGATTTTAGCAATGAAGATCACTCTGCTCAGTGTGAGGATTTCACTGTCGTTCCTAACTTTGATTTGCTCTTTGTTGCCTGTTGGAATCCATCCATTTACCAGTAGTTAGATACTTTACATCAGCACTAAAATTACCCAGAAGGAAAAAACAGCGTGTATACAAATATAAAATTTAAATGACTACTCGTGTCAAACTGGATTTTTAACAATATAAAGTGAGATTTCAAGACTGAACAAAGTATAAATCTAGGCCGTTTTACGCAGCCACAACAGTCATGCGGTAAAAGTAGCACTAAGCAATTTGGATCTATGGATTTAGAGAAACTGAATGCTGTAATGGTCTGCTTCGCAGGAAGCATCTTCTACTCCTTAATTCCATCTGTTTTTTCTGCCTCTGGTCAAATACTATGTTTCTACACGTTAAAGCCAGCAGTAAACTCTTGACGGATCATTTTAATCGGTGCCTACAAGATGTAACTTTTACCTTAATTTAGAAGCCTGTCAGAATGATGTCAATACCAAAGTGTTCAATGAAATTCTTTCTGATTGCTTGTACATCCGTCATGCCGAATATTTTCGTGCGACTATTGTGCCTTGGATCTCCGAATGCAATTCGATTGTGTACAGATCGGTACGTTCCGCACTGTATGCTGTGGCATAATTTGTACATGCTAAAGCATCGCCATTGAATGCGAAATGAAAGAAGACGAGGCTTCTCTTTCTTGATTATACACGCGCTGTTAATAATGTCGATAGACTGATCCTTCTTAATCAGCTCTGAGATTGTTTCGCAAGGAGCCGTGTGCAACATGATGACCAACTACTTTATACGTTTTTCTTATTGTACCCAGCTAAAAGATTAGAATCCCGCAGTCTTTTTAATGAGTAACGCGTTTTACACGGACCAATCCTTTCCCGTTGGATTATTCCTATACATCAAATTGCATGTGGAACCCAAGTTTATCGGATGTAATTACCTTGATGGCATAGCACTGACGAACGTCCTACATTGGCCAGCACTTATCTTCCCATGTATGCAAGCGAGCACAACATACTCTGTTCCGTAACTTTGACAGTAGCAATATGTATGGTGTGTTTTGACCAACTTGGTGTGGCAGCAATATATCACTCGACAGTTGCTTTGAGTAAATGACAGCCTGTCGGCTGTAGTAATAAACCATGGAATAGGTCGAGATAGTTCCATGGAGCAACACCTTATTGTAGAAGCTCACATACTTTTCTTAAATGGAAAGCAGCATTTTTGCGGATATCCCTGTTTGATGCATTATGTTATCCGCTCACCGTCAATACTAATTCGCAGTAGCAGATTCATTTAATTAGCGTGTGGTGGATAATTACATTTTTACCGTAGACTGACTGAAAATAAATTGGATCTGATTGTATCGAGCATCAAAGATTACAACGGACAAAGCGAGACAATAAACATGATGGGATTCATTCATGCAGATACGCAGCAAAATTTTGCTTTTCTGGTTCCATCACACACATTGCTATCTGTCAAGTCAAATGACATGCTGCCTTCAGGTAACAGACGTTTCCCATCGCTGATGTGGCATCATCTCTCCGGTTGACGTACGATGACGGCAAATGTTACAAACGCTGTAGTCTATCTCAGACGTAGTGATCTTATTGATTTTTAACCAGTTACCGGAAACTGTTGCTTATTTACAAACTAATGTCGCAATATTTATTAGGTCACTTGGTACAACAAAAAGAAAGACGCTGCATTTAGATTTTTTTCTATTTTTCTGGGATTCATACCATCATATTGTTAGCAATAGGCAAAAACAGGCTAGCATAATCGGTAATCCATTTTCAACTTTACCTTAGGTATTTGATTTTAAAAACCTCAAAGAATCACTTTTGTTTTGTACTGGTCTGCACATCTTCCTTGGAAACCGAAACTTTGCCGCCTATTAAAAATGCATAGATCACACAGGAGTATCCAGAGGTTAAATGTCAGACGGAATGCACAATCAAAATTTATTTCACTCGTCCTTATTAAAAAGCTGACTTACGATTTTGTTCTTAGGTAAATTAAACTCTTTTGACCATGTTTGTCTTCTATGTTAAAAGATCATATTTTGCTTATGAAAACCTTATAACAAAAGTAAATGTCCGGGTTTCAAATTCGTTAAAATCGGCAGCAAGTTATAGGCAAAGTTAAAGTATTACGGATAACCTATTATGCTAATGGTAAGGTGATGATAAGTTTCCCATAATTATTTTGGTTGTCGATGTACGTTTTACCGCAGCAAGCATAAGAGAGTAACCTATATTCCGAAATATATCAGCTTAATATCATTCATGATCATACCTGAAAATTTTCGAACAATAAGCATATACTGATCGGTTTCGGAAAGCATTCCTCAAAGTGCATTCTCGATCAAGGTTTTTAAAAGTCTGGAATAGCACCAAACAACGCTGCTTCGATCTACTGGGATTCGTCATTGGTGCACCTTTCATTGGACAAATGCTGGGTTCCAAACCCCTTGAATTCCGGATGGCAGCAGCTAGTGATACCTCGCCATAGATGACAGACGAGGACCTGCGTGCTTGCGAGTTGACTATGATATATATATATTTATATGTTGCAGTGATTTCAGACGAGCAACTCCAAATGTGCTTCTGCTTCATCAGCTGCAGTCCTAGTGATCGGATGGCCATTGTTCACTCCAATGGGAATCGCGGCCCACTTTGAGATTGCGCGTCGCAATCCATCGACACAGCGTGTACTTCAATTGACCAATCTTATATATAACTTAGTCATGAAATGTGGTAACTGTCCAAGTCAATTTCAAATATAGTTTAGTGTCCATTCTTTAATTTTTCATTTGCTATTGTAATCTACCTAATTTCATAATTTTATCTTGCAAGTAACCTCAAGATAACTTTGTATGGGATCGCCTTCTGCTACTAAAATATCCAACTTGTAAACAAATAAATATTTCTCCTCGACTACGCGAGGCGCGCTCATGGAGGCATATTCAGGTAATGAAAAATCGTAAAGACATTTTGTGGCAATTGTAACAGCGGCAGTAGAAAATTGTTCAAGTGTTCAAGATGGAAACCATACAATGGTGACAATTTCAAAAAATAATTTCTCTCTCTTGTAAT
The DNA here is from genome assembly GCA_944474145.2 of Dicrocoelium dendriticum. NCBI lineage: Eukaryota > Metazoa > Platyhelminthes > Trematoda > Plagiorchiida > Dicrocoeliidae > Dicrocoelium > Dicrocoelium dendriticum. Next base: position 22,821 of record CALYDF020003991.1, read on the forward strand.
CGGGACCCGTTTGTAAGGATGCAATCAGTCTGCCACTTATTGCAGTCATACGTCAGACAATAATAGCTCAAAAATCCAGAATGATCAATTAGAAGCTATTTAAAGATCAAACTCGAGAGATATGTGATGATTTAATGAGTTCGCGTATACGTAACGCAAAGATCAACGGTAAAATCATAAAAAGAAAAGAGGCGGCAGTATACGCTTGACATCATAGAAAGAAGAAACGACATTGCATGCATGTTTAGAACTACCAGTGTATTGAATGTCTAATGAATATTGAAATATGGTGCTTTTTGACATGCCAGTGTGAAATTCTGGGCTGTGACTTTGTTCCGCGGCGAGTCACATACGCCACGTCGCTGTGTGGTTAAAGGGATATTTGTGGTTTTATATAGGCAGAACGCTTACTAAGGTAAAACCCACGACGTCCTAGAACCCCGCCACCTATCCATTTAATGGCACTTTGTAATTGGTCATTCTTCTTTTTGAGCGTTTATTTACTTGGTATTTGCTGCCAAATTGCGTCCCATCTTTCGTTGTCTGTTGCGTTAGGAGAGTACATATTTCGTTCCTGGGTCCTGTCCTCTCATTACCGAGTGTTTGGGCCTGATTGGTAGGTTATGAA
>CALYDF020003993.1:0-23298 GCA_944474145.2 Dicrocoelium dendriticum
CCTGCGCAACATGTCAGACTGACTTTTTAAACCACACAACGGCTGCCATTGACAACGGAAACAGTGTCGTAATCCTGTTCCTGGATATGCAAAAAGCCTTTGATAGAGTGCCTCACAGAAGGTTACTAAACAAACTGAAGGCTATAGGCATTGGAGAACCGATGTTCTCTTGGCTGTCTTCATATCTAATTGGTAGACAGCAGGTTGTGCGCATAGGCGACCATTTCTCTAAACCGAAAGCAATCACTAGTGGAGTGATTCAAGGGAGTGTTCTTGGTCCACTTCTTTTTCTAATTTATATTAACGATATATTCCAGAGAATAAGAAATGGTGTTGCATTTATCTTTGCTGATGACATTAAAGTTGTCTACTCACAACCACGTGCAAATACTCAGGAAGCCGTACGTCTCATTCAGGATGACCTATCCGCCCTTGACTCCTGGTGCCAACTGTGGCAGATGTCATTTGCCGTGGACAAGTGTAATATTTTGTCGTACAAATGCCAAGTACCGCCAGACAGTTTATTACTACAAGGTGCCTATATCTCGCAATGCAGGACAATTCGCGACTTGGGCGTGCGATATTCAGTTACGTTTAACTTTTCTGAACACTGTGACTTCCAAGTTTCGAAAGCCATGAAGACCATTGGTTATATCTGCCATCATTTTTACCTCACGGAATCTCGCATATCGCTTTACAAAACATATGTATTGCCGTGTATGGAATACTGTTCAATGGTACAGTCTAATCTACGGAAATCTGACCAGCACGCTCTTGAGAGGGTCCAGAGACGCTTCACGAAAAAGCTATGTGGATATTCCTCAAAGTTGACATACAAGGAGCGATGCGATAAACTTGGATTTGACCCAGTTTGGCTTCGGATAATGAAGCTGAACCTATGTTTTCTTTACAGAATCATAAATTGTCAAATTCGCAGTCCTGAAAGCGGTGTTCACATATCTGTAAACAGCAGATACCCAATACGTAACAAAGAGGTAAAGGTCATGATTCCAAAATTTTCTACGAGAATCAGAGAACGTTTCTTTCTAACCCAATACTCAAAGATTTGGAACAAACTTCCAAGTGATATCAGAACATGCTATACTCTTTGCAATTTTAAGCTTGCTATTAGTAAGCATTTAACCGTCCAAAACGTGATTAAGATGTTCGGGACATCACAGTCCCTAGATAACGCATTCGAAAACGGTATCCATGGTGTCTGAATAAATTTCTGAAACACATACACATAACATTTCGGACAACAGCCCCTTTCATTACATTTTTTTCTCTCGGCCCAAATATCTGTCATGTGATTGTGAAGAATCCTGATTCAATGGCAGGTAAAAATAGCAGAACGATTCTGATTACTCTGTGTAACATAATTTGCAATTGCATCCACATGTGAGCCGTATGGATTCCGACGCGAATACCGAAACAACTTTTATACGGTCAGCTGAGTATAGGGAAGCGGCATGCTGGGAAACCCAAGTTACGTTACCAGGACATGATTAAAGTGAGCCTCACACGTTCTAATCTTGATTGCAGATCATGGGAATCGAAGGCGGTTGATCGTGGTGCATGGCACGATCTAATCAGGAAGGCAGTTGCTGAAGTGCGGGAGAAAGCCCTCTTGCATGCAGAGAAGAAGCGGCAAGTGCGGAAGCGGCAAGCACCGATGAATTGTACTCCATCGACATCGAGCGCATTGTGTTGTAGAACATGCGGTCGCGAGTGCCTTAGTCAGGCAGGCCTAGTGAGCCATGAGAGCGGTCACTCGGGACCACTGCCGAAGCGACGACGGGTCCCGCAGTGAACGTAGGCAGCACCGGTGCAGCGCTCGTAGGCACGCTGAATTCGATTTACTAACCGCGTGCTTGCACGCTAATTCTCTTTATTTCAGGTGGTGGGTTTTCGGTTCTCTCCTAATGCCTTTCTTTCTCATATAAATGTCTAGTGGGCCATGCGCTGTGCCATTGGGGGCCACTACAGAAGCGACGACGGGTCCTGCAGGGAATTACGACGAGCCGGCGCAGCGTTTGTAGGCACGCTGAATTCGATATACTAACCGCGTGCTTGCATGCTAAGTCTCTTTATTTCAGGTGGTGGGTTTACAGTTTTTACCTGAATGCTTTTATTTCTCACATAAATATCTCCCTGTACTCTATTCCATTAACTTGCGCACATCGCTTCAGCCAATTGTATTCGATTTCCATAACATATTTGTGTTCGTGGCATTCCGTGTACTATACTTCCTGACCTCGTGCACTTAGCTAGGATTTGTTTGTAAACAACTTATTACGTATGCTATTTAATTAAGGTTTATATCACCGTTTCCTTATGTATTATTCGAGTTTTTTTCTTTCTATTTCTCTCTCTCTCAAGTGTTTGACTGGTGTTTGATATCCCTGGTGTGGCTGCGCTTGATGTGCATGTTGACAAGGTGCCTACCTGTCTATTACCCACTACCTCGTCCATACTGGCTCCAGGAGACAGTTGGTCATTGCTGGAGGGGACGGGGTGCACGGTCCTTGTGGTCGTGTTAGGCTCGAAGCGTGGTTCCATGCAGTCAGTGTGGAGCGGACAACGGTCCAGCCACCGCCTTGTGTGCGCTTGATTTCCCAAGTAAAGCGTGCTTGTGTTTGCCTGTGAAGGAGTGTGGGCCGGCTCCGTTCATGAAACCTGGTTCCCATCCGCATGACACCCGGTCTAATTACTTCGGGTTCACACCGGATATGGGGTACGTGGTTGGAGCTGTGGGTGGTGCAGCGCAAGCCACCCATGGTCCCTCTGTAGGCGCAGGCGTCCTGTGAATTGCCCCAGTGACAGGCAAATCCGAAACCGGATGCCGCCAACTAGGTACGTTGCATTTTATTAACTAACCGCGTGCTTGCATGCTAAGTCTATTTATTTAAGTTGGTGGGTTTTCAGTTTTCTCCTAATGCCTTTCATTCTCACCTAAAGGTCTAGTGAGCTATGAGCGAGGCCTTCCCCGACCACTACAGAAGCAACGACGGGTTCTGCAGAGAAGTATTCAGAACCGGCGCAGCGATTTACACACGCTGCATTCGATTAACTTACCACGTGCTTGCATGCTACGTCTTGTTATTTCAGGTAGTGGGTTTTCAATTTTGCCTAAATGCTTTTCCTTCTCATATAAATCTCTACCTGTACTCTATTCCATTAACTTGCACACCTCGTTTAAGCTAATTGTATTCGATTTCGCTAGCATTTTTGTGTTCGTGGCATTTCGTAAAGTAAAGTTTCTGACATCGTGAGCTTATCTAGGATTCGTTTGTAAACAACTTATTTCATATGCTCATTAGCTTAAAGTTTATGTCACTGTTTTCTTGTGCATCAATCGAGTTGTTTCCTTTGTCTCTCTCTCTATCAAGCGATCGGCCGTTGTTTGATATCCTTGGAGTGGTTGCGCTTGTTGTGCCAGTTGACAAGGTGCCTACTTGCCTATTACCCGCTATCTCCTTCGTACTGGCTCCAGGAGACGGTTGGTCGTTTCTGGAAGGGACGCAGTTCACAGTCCTTGTGGCCGTGTTAGGAGCAGAGTGGTTCCATGCGCGCAGTGTGGAGCGGACTACGGTCCAGCCACCGTCTTGCGTGCGCTAGATTCCCCAAAAGCAGCGGGCTTGTGGTTGCCTTTGAAAGAGTGTGGGCCGGCTCTTTTGCTGAAACGTGGCTCCCATCCGCATGCCTCCTGGTCTTATTCCTTCGGGTTTACACTGCATATGAAGTGGGTGAATGGAGCCATGGATGGCGCAGCGCAAGCCATCCAAAATCCCTCTGTAGACGCAGGCGTCCTGTTGCTTCCCACAGTGACAGGCAAAGCCGAAAGCGGATGACGCCAACCGTAAATATGTACAGATATATATATATGCATAAATAAATCAGTAATTATATATAGCAGATATATACGTATACTTATGCATACTTGAGTATATATATATGTATATAATCATGCATACCTACGTACGTACACTTCATTACGTTACAAGATACTACATACAAAATACACACCTTTATATATATATATATATTGTAGCATCCGGAAACAGCTTATGCTTTTTTATTTGCAGTTAACGTATTTATCTGGGCATATGAGGACGTTCCAAATTATTCCTCTTTGCTTAGCACTTCGCAACAAAATCGACCTGCCAGCACAGCTTTTGCACAAGTAAATATTCCCCTTCACTAACACCAATACTAACTGCTATTCAGTGCATGCTCATTTCCAATTACCCATTTATATACACATGAGTACGTTGATAGAAAATGTCTGCTATTGGTAATTCCTTATCAACTTTGAACATCTCATTTTGTGTTTTATCAACCATGTACATATTGATGCCTTTGTCGTCCCAGTTACTCCTTTTGCACTTACGCAGATTTATCAAATTATGTTTACTTGCAGCTTCAAGGCATCACCACCAGCAGGTATAACGACACACTGGGTAGGCAACGCAACCCAAATTGAATCAGCACTGGAGACATGTGGATGGGTGCAGGTTTCATCAATGGAGCCGGCCCACACTGCTTCAGAGGGGAACAAGGGCACTTTGTATTACATGGCTTGAAGCGCACGGAATGCGCATGCTGAGCGGTGCTGCGCTCCAGGCGTACGGCACGGAAGGAATGTTGGAGTGTGACAAGGACATCACGCCAGTGCAACGCTTCCCTTCAAGCAAGAAAGATATATCGGTGTACAAAATACGAAGTTCCCTAACAGGTTGGCTAACGTGCTCTGAACGGCAAAGCATAGAACGGCAAAGCATAGGGAACACGAGATGTGCACGCCGATGGAGGGAACTTGTGAAGACCCTTGAACGAAGTAATAAGGGGCACTTAGGAAGGGTACATGTGGACGTCAGGTGGGCATGCTGGTTAACGCCATAGTTGTAGCAATGGCTTACGGCTGACATGTATGGCGTCATGGCTATTGCGACGATACTTACATTTGGGAAACGTGACGTAAAATACTTAGATATGTACCCTTAAATGAGTCCCTGTAGTAAAGCTTATACTTATCGGTGTATAGCAGTGGTAAAGCGGAACAGTCTATGGGGGAAATGCATGCTGCAAGTAGGAGTGTGACCTGCACAAGAGGTTACTAACCTGTGCTATTGCAACCCGTTTCAAGGATGTTGCTGCCTCAACGCTGGTAAGTGGGAATGGCACGCTGGCAGGCGTGTACCGCCAGCATTATTGCATCAAACATACATGTTGACGTTATTCTTCACGGGGGACAATGAAAGGACTTTATAAATGCAGCAAGAACATTTGCTGCACCGGGGACATATGATGTTTGAAGCAATCGTAAATATTCCCGACCTCGCGGGTGAGCTGCTTTAAGGCTTATTACACAGGAAGCGAGAACACTGAGAAATGGTTTGTGGATACTTCACAAGGTACCTAAAATGGAGAGACCCGGCATTATTTAGGGTAGTTAGTAGTGCCTTATCTTCTCGGCGTAGGGTAACTGACGGTGCGCAGTTGCTGGAACGTAAGGTTAATCGGTTGCGGATCCAGGTAAATAGGGTCGTTGGAGGGAAACTTGTACACTGAAACCTTCTGTGCGCAGTGATGTGCCGCAGCTGCCCAATGTGAGGAAGGTTAGCAGGGTAAGTGAAACAAACGATGCATGAGGATAAATGTATGACGTACGCAATGGAGATAAAAGGACCTCGTGAAGCATCTGATGGCAGGGATTGGCATGGCAAGGCGGAGGCGATACTTTGCAGGAGGCTCGGTGGCGCCGTTAGGTAGGAAGTCAATGCGCGGCGCACGTGATTGTGGCTCTGAAAGAGCAGTTATCATAGAAACTCCACGTTACCTGCAGATAGGTAGCAATGATGCATCACATGGCCGCTGCTGTACGTGGGGAGACTTAGTGCCATGGTGCAGTAAGGAAGTGGGCAAGTGGGGAAGAAGCACCCAGGTTTAGGTAATGCAAAAGCGCCAATCCTAAGATTATGCAACACGGATAAGCGCAGAATGTATTGCAGCACTCACCATCAACATTTAGCCAGTGCGCCTGCTGTTACTTCTCAAACTTGAAGAGGCCTTACTGCAACTGGGCAAACTGGTGTTAGTATAACTACAGGTGACCAGCGTTGACGAGCCCCGATCGGCCATGCAGACTATTGACTAAACACTATAAAAGCGTTCGGGTGGTCACTTAAAAGGCAATGGAATCGGTCTGCTTGGTTACAATTTTCACCGGCCACTGATCGCCCTGCTTCGTCGGCTGTCTCTTTGGATGCACCATCTCGCTCAAAAGTCCCAAGTGAAATGAGGCTGCCAAACTTAAATAAAGCCTCCTGAATTTATGACATTGCTCTTGTCCTCTTAAAATTCGGGGACCTGCTGTTGTGGATAGTTTGCACAAGTTACTAGTCAAATTGGGAGACGGCTGAGTGGCGGTGTTACGTCGGAAGGCTATGTGTGCCGCATATCACTGAGGCTCTGAAGGGAAAGCTGTGTTTCAAATAGTAAATTGACACTTGCTACTATGTGGCAAGGAGACATCACGTGGAGGAAGCATCATTTTAGAGGAGGCTCTGTGGCGTGTTGCATTATCACGGCAATTTGCGAGGAACCTCGCCCTGGTTCGGAAAGGGAGGTAAAGGCGGATAAGCAACACAACCTGTCCATACCTATCATGCAACCATCACATTGCATCGGAAGTCCATTAGAACATCTCCCCTGGCAGGGAAATTTGGCTGTGGAAATGAGAGCCCGATGATGCGGGCCTAAATCATGGTTCCTTAGGTGAAATGGGAAACGTACCCGCGCGTAATGGTGCAGTAAAGTGGCGGCCCCCACGGTAAGTTGTTTACTTCTCATTCACAAGTATTCCCATCAGCGGGAAACTGCGATGCTGTCTGCCATAACAACAAAGCGTGTAATGGAAAGGAGTGATAATTAGGCATACCTGCAGCGCGTGCCATGCAACGCCGTTTCCGTAGGTTGCCAGACACTACCACGAGCATGAGAAGCGAACGAATTTCTCGTCCCCAGCATAGCGCACACAGCAAGCATGGTACCATAGAGAGCGCGCATCGCACTTAACCCACTGCATCGTGTCCCCGCGAACCGGCACATCATCCTCCTGCTGACATACTCCGCAGACTTCCTCGGAACCGACTGCTTGAGTATCCTGTTTCTGTTTAACGGAAACCCTGTAAGAGCAAAGTGTCCTGCGGTGCAGCTTCTGGAAGTATTTGCCCCTTAGCGCACTCTTACTGGGGCTCACCTCCACGCGGCACGTAAGGGGCGATTTACACTTCCTTGACCTTGTTGCCGATGTGCATGGAACCGGTGTTGCATTTGAAATGACAGGGCCGACGTCATTCACCTCTGTTGCTTGCAAGGAGTGCTTCACGTCGCCTGCCGACGTCGCCTCTACCGCGACAGCTGTGCCATCACGCGACGTTCCCGGCGTCAGTATGCCACATAACATCCGGACGTTATAAATAAATAAATAAATAAATATAGATGCTGTTCCTGCGTGGGATCAGATCAAATTGTACATAACATCCATGCTCATGCATGGAGAAGAAATATCGTTATCATCTGCTTTTGATCGTGTTTACCTTTCCGAACAGTAAAGCAGGGATAAATACAAACATTTCGTGGGCCTCGACATTTTGAAGGCAGCAGTTTGGGTCTCCGTAGCTTATGTACGAATTCTGCGCTTTGCATCGGCTACCGCTGCCAAACCTTGAGGTGCCTGATTCCATTAGTAAACGATCAATTAGAGAAAATTTGATCCATTTTCTTTGGTCACATCACCGCGTGTCGAGCATCCATTGGTAGCAGGCTCATGGAAAGGAATAAGCAAGCCAAAACTAGATCGTAAAAGTGGAGGGTGGAAACAAAGGCAATAACAGTAGTGGCTAACAATGTGGCCTTTCTTAGAAAAGTGCGACTGAAAGGCCAGCGCACTTAACTAAAAACTACAATAATATTGGAAAACGGAGCCAAAATATAGCCCAGAAACAGCATACCAAAACCGCAAAACTGGCGCGAATTTCAAAGCTTAAATCTCCAAACAAGCGGAAGCAACGCCGTTTTGGAGCCAATGTTAACTATAACGGGACAACAATGGCCGGTCTAGGACAAACCCTAGGCGCTGGTTACGCTGGTTGGCCTCCGTATCCAGCAGAAGGGGAACAGGGCACTTAGACTTTCGACCATACAACTGAAAACTGCCTCCGTTGGACATCAGCAACGCAACCATTTTCAGGAAGGTCCACGCCGCGGAGAAGTTCTCCGATCCGCATCAGCACAAGAGCGTGCCGATGTGTGGCAGAACATCCTGCGTCTCGCGAAGTGGTACGGTACGGCTCACAACCGCTTCGCTATCCGCTACCTGACAATCTACAATCTACACACCGTCCTCCCCCGGAACTGACTGACGTGCCTGCGGGAGTTTGCTGGGGTGCAATCCACCGACCTCCAAGTAGCATGTCCTCCACGGACCGTCCGTGAAGCGCCGCCAGGTAACATATGGGAGCACATTGTAGCCGCCACTCCCTACTAAACTCGCAAACGCATTCACTGCCGCGTATTATGTATACCCGACGCACTCGAACGAGGAAAAGTAACTAACAACTAAAGCCCATCAAACCGACAACCAAGAAGGGGGATGCACGAAAATGGGCTATGAAGACATTCCCTGTGAGGTCGCTGAGCTGTGCGAAAACCGAAGCCACTGAGAAAACCTCCGATGGAATAGAAACTGCGCTCATGCAACGCCTAGCTATTATGCTGTTTCTTTCGTGCACGATACTGCTTACCCTATCAACCACGCAGGTGAACAGAGTGAGCAAAGATGACCTCTCCGACAAATACTCCTTAAGATGCTTGTTCTCATTCTCTACCCTGTTTGTCGTATGGCATCCAAAAAGCCTAGCATCCCTTTGTCTGTGAGCCGCCCAAGAGTCTGCGTGTTGGAGCCACATTGCGCACAAATACCGGCAGCATTCCGGATTGTCACGTCGTACCGCGTTCAATATTCTTTCACATACCGACGCATCACGCGTATATATAAGGTTGTTAAGCCACGCGCGTAACTGAATTCCGCGGGGGTTCTGATATCCCCCGTATGCGACCGCAACGTCTAGCCACGTCCACTGTAACATTGTACCGGCAAAGCACTATCTTCTCGTTGGGATACAAACGTCGAAACGCCGGAAATGGACCAGCAAATTTATCCAACACCACCTTACGGCAACGTATGTTTCTAGGCACCATCTCCCGCATCGCCTCCACCGCTTGCTCATAGCTATAGAACGTCTCATGCGGCAATAGGAAGTAGAAGAATGAAATCTCTAGACCTGTGACGTCCACCAACCTAAAATGCCACCAACTGTACCCATCATAATTTAACTGGTATGTCGCATCGCACAATAAAACCTCGCCATAACGCTTCACCAAGCCACGGACTGCAGATGAGAAGAAGAAGCATACCGAAATCTGGCTAACCCTCAGACACCAATCGCAAACACCGGACCTTCCAACAGCTTTGCCACCTCAGACACTTCACTTGACGTTCCATTTCGATGACGAATGCGCTAATTACTCAGGTCCATACAGGTTACACGCTTGCCGTACTCTTGATAGATAAAGCGCCTCAACTCCGGCGCGCTGTGAAAACTGTCCATTAAGCGCAGCACCTCCTCCTCCTGCTGCGGTGACAGCCGGCGGTTGCTTGCATGCAGTTAGGGGTAACGCAAGTGGAAATCATGACTATGGATCATAAAGTAACTTCCGACGACATATTTACCCTCCTTCACAACCACCGAGAATCGCGCCTTGCATTTGTAGGATTTGTATCTACATGCGTTAGTTTACGTGTTGCATAAATATTAACTCACCGCTTGCCACGCGATCCAGAACGTTGACAATGTACGCAACGGTACAGGATGTAACCGTAGCCGTCCGCATCCGGCAACTGCTTCCGCCTTCCACGCTGGTACGCCGCAGCAGACATGGAGGAAACTCGGGAAAAACAAGTCACCTTTGCAATCTGAAAACCTCCTACTTGCCCCTCATCGTCTTCAACACTTTCATACTTCCCAGTAGCCATGGGCATGAACAGCTCACTATCATCCACAACCATGACGGTAGCAGAAAAATAAATATGGCCACCAAAATAATAACAGAAACAACTTAAGGATCCACCATTACCGGTTACCATGTCTATGGTATCAAAATTTACACACAATCCATTTTCCTCCACACCATCCAGCTATTTGCACATTCATCCTCCTTGGCAACGTCGCTAGGTAACCTCGTTGTTATGCACCATTTGTGTAAAATGCAAACAAGGGAACTGCAAGCATTAAGACGTAAGTACTATTACGCAACACGTAGGCTGGTCAACTGTTCTCTTCAGAATTTCGTCCTTCAATAATTGCGCAAGAATGTCCTTCTGAAAGGCAGACGGAAAAGAAGGCGCCGTCAGTGCGACAATTTAAATTCAATCATGCGCTTAACTAGTTTCGATCACTCGTTGCACCGCTACGTCCCCCTTGCCACGCCAAGCCCCCTTGAGCTGGTAATTCAACTTCGATGGCTAGTTCTGTCGGTGGCTCAATGTGACGCTCCTCACCCGAATGCTCCGGCTCGATATGGAAAGGTTTAATCCGATTAAAATGTACAACCATGTGCTGCCCGACGACGTTCTTTGGGTCCCTAACCACGTAATTTAGATCAGATATTATTCGGTCTACCACGTAGGGGCCTGCACACTCCCGATGCAGCTTCGCTGGTATTCCGGATAATGGTGCCTGATGCAAATATACCTGGTCACAGGGTTTCAACGGGACACCGATGACCTTCTTGTCGTAGTATTCCTTCTGTCGCCGTTGAGCGTTCGCCAAGTGAATGCGTGCCGTTTCGTGTGTGCGTCGAATGGAGTCAAGGAGCTTACCGACGTATTCTGCGGCCGACGGGTACACCTGTTGTAATCTCGGTAATCGGACATCCCTGGGCAACCGAACTTCTCTTCCCGTCCGCATACATGACGGCGTTTGCCGGGTAGAAGAGTGGACCGTACTGCGACAAGCCAGTAAGTATTTAGGCAACAACATGTCCCACTCGTAAATGTTTTGGTCCACGAACGCCTTCAAGAGGGACTTCAACAACCGATTCGTACGTTCAACCTGTCCGTTCCCTTGTGGATGGTAAGCCGTTGTTTGCGTTTTATCCATACCAAGTGCTCTGCACATCTCCTGGACCAATGGGGTTTCGAAACATGATCCCCTATCGAAATGCCATTGCCCAGGCGCTCCCCACTGGCAAACCCAGTGGTTGGTCCTCGCTGTTGCCACAGTGAGAGTATCAGCCTGCGCGAGTAGCACGGCTTCGCATCATTTGGTGAAGTAGTCAACCAGGACTAGTACGTAGCGATTCCCTCTCCGCGTTTCCGGAAGTGGACCAACGAGGTCTACTCCAACCATTTCGTTCGGGTAACCCGCATTCATGGATTGTAAGGGTGTCCTATGAGCAATAGGCGGAGTTTTGAACTTCGCGCATCTTTCGCAAGTTTGGCAGAAGTTGACAATATCTCTTCTTTGGTGCGGCCACCAAAATCGTTGACGCGCCACCGATTCGAGTTTATTGATTCCAGCGTGTCCCAGCTATTGGTGCAGTTCCGACAGCACTTTGGTAACTAACGCCTGTTGAACAACGATCCACCTCAGGTACGTCGGGCCGAAATCGAAGGCCAACACACCCACTTCGATGGCGAGTTTATCCCACATCGCCCACAAGCACTGACCTTTGTAGCTTTTCCCTTCCATTTCTTTCGGAACTGGTTTGTCCCTTCCCGAGCGCCGCTCGTGGTAGATGAGTGATATGTCTGGGTCCGAAGCCTGTGCTTCTTGCCAACGACCATTCTCGGCTTTTTGTGGGTTGACTAGCGCTACGTGTTGCGTAATGCAGGAAGGACAGTTTCCGTGATCTCGAGGCGGAATCCTCGATAGCGCGTCCGCGTTTCCGTGTAGTTTCCCAGGTCAATGGTGACATTCGAAATCATACTCCTGTAGCTGCACTTGCCATCGATCAATCTGCCCCTCAGGATCCCTGAAATTCTGCAACCCCCTCGGTGATTGGTAATCAGACCGTACTAAGAATTTTCTTCCTAAAAGGTAGTGCCGATTTTGTTTTATGAAAAAGACCAACGCCAACATTTCTTTCCTTGTCGTACAGAAATTGCGTTCTCTTAACGTAAGGCCTCTACTGCTGTATGAAACTACTCTCTCTACGCCATCCCGCCCTTTTTGTGACAAAACCGCCCCAATGGCCTGATCGCTGGCATCCGTGTCCAAATTAAACTCCCCAGCGTGTGGCGACAAGTCGGGGCAGATTAAAATCGAGGCGGTACACGTGGACTCACGCGACCGATCGAAGCCCGTTTGACATTCGACAGTCCAATCGAAACTGCGATTATTCTGCAGCAACGCGTTTAAAGGGGCTGCGACTTCCGAGAACCCTTTGATGAATCGACGGTAGTATGACGCTAGTCATAAGAAACTGCCTAACTCCTCGACATTCGTGGGGGTTGGCCACGCTTTTATCTGATCTGTCTTGCGAGGATTTGTCCGGATGCCTGCCCTAGAGATGATGTGTCCGAGATAGGTAACGTCTTCTTGTAGCAAGCGACACTGTTTTGGCTGGAAGTTCAAACCTATATTGATTAGGCACGTTAACACTTCGGTTAGATTGCTTAGATGTTCATCCTTTGTTCTCCCGTGTACGATGACATCGTCCAGATAGACGAGACACTTGTGAGGATTTAAATCGTGAAGCACTTTCTGCATGAGGCGTTGAAACGTTGCAGGGGTGTTTGATAGGCCGAAAGGCATTGTTTGGATCTCCTAGTGGCCTGAAGGAATTACAGAGGCTGTCTTCGCTCGGTCACTCTCTTCAATTTCCACTTGCCAATAGCCGGTCAGCAAATCTAGCTTGCTGAAATAAGCCGACTCTCTGAGCGCGTCGATAAGGTTACCAGTTCTGGGCAGTGGATATGCATCTTTCCGCGTGACCTCGTTTAGCCGCCTAAAATCAACACACAACCTAAAGCGACCGTCTTTCTTTTTTACCAAAACTACTGGGGCTGCCCATGGGGAAGTAGAGGGTCATATAAATTCCTTTTTCATCGTCTCGTCTATGAGCTTCTGCAGCTCGCCTTGGCAGTGCACTGGAATCCGCCTTGGGTGAGTCTTAATCAGGGTCGTATTCCCCGTGTCGATTACGTGTTTCACGACGCTGGTGCGGCCCAGGTCTCCAATCTGCCAGGCGAATGCCTCAGAGTGGTCTAGCAGCACTGCTTTGAGCTTTACCAACGTTCCCTCGTCCGTTGGCAACTCCAGTGAGCGGATAAACGTGTCTACGCGTTGTTCCTTGTCAGAGAGGCTCCCACAAATCGTAAGGATTGTATGACTGTCAGCAAGGCCTTGTTTGAGCAATATAACACAACTGGCGGTGATCCACTAAATAAATAAATAAATAAATAAATATTTTATTCTCGACAAAGCGAGACACGCCTTTTGGGCATGATCAGCATATTGCATTATTGTACATGATAGCGGAATAAGCAGCACCAACAGTGGGAGTAGTATAGTTGGAGACAGTAGTGTGGGCCCATAGAGCCCAAATATTGTACGTAGTCTATGTACACAGAATGCAAGAGGTAAAGATAGTAATCAGATCACTTATATGGTATGTTGATGAGGAACTAGTCCGATGAGGTCTCGTAAGCAATGTAAGTCAGTGAGTGAAGTACGAGGAAACGGGTGAAAAATACTTAAGCATAGTGGTATGTCACTAATCAGATATGCAGGCGTGTTCGTGCGAGAGCCGATATATAAACAGAACTTGTAAATGTGGTGTCGGTCAACTTGTCAATGTGTTAAAGGCGGTGACTTTATTGAGTGTCGAGTCACATCCGCCACGTCGCAGTGTTATTAAACAGACATTTGTGGCTTTTGTAGGGAAAACGCTTGCCAGACGAAGACCCCCCACGTCCTGGAACACTGCCGGCTGTTGATGTAACGTTGGCAAGGTTGTATCTGGCCGATTACCCTCGCGGATATTCGCAGTCATGTAACGCCAATATGTTTCTTATGACTGTGTAGTCGCCTTCGGAGTCCAGTACAAGTGGTTGGAGTTGTTGAAGTCGGACGACTCAGGTGACTTTTATTGAAATGATCAGTTTTCTAGGTTTTTTAGTGTGTCATAATTAGAAAGTGCGGGATTTTTCTTTTTTCTTCATTGAATCCGTGCCCATGGGAGCGTCGCAGGTACGTCTTCAGCGGTGTTCGGTGCAGGTAATGTTATCCTGTAGAACAAGAGTGAGAAGAAAAACGGACCGGTATTTGTCTAAATCTTGGTGACATATCAGACGTCTCAATAAGTCCATTCCAATGATTACAGCACATGAAATGTTATGGGCGACAATAAACTCATGGCGGAGCTTCTCGTTAGCAACGTGCACCTGAGCAGTGATAGAATCCCGAACAGCCAGGGGTTCCCCATTAGCAACGGTCAGATGACAGTAACATGGTGTCTACACACAATCTGTCAGCGACTTGGTTATATTAGCTCGGGCTAAGCTGCTGCATGCACTTGTGTCAATTAGACCTACCAGTGGCACCCCAGCTCTACAGTTAGTGAGAATGCGGACGATGCACTAGTGACGGCGGGAATGAAAACTGACTTCACACGACCGCACTCACCTTGAAGACTTCGCCTGCCACGGCTTGGCGGGAAATTTCTTCTTCTTGGTGCAGGGGCACTGCCATCGGAAGTACGATTGCAATGGACGTCGCGAATAATCCCCTCGAAAGGGGACGCGATTCCAATTTCTACGTTCTTGTGGCTGGGAGCTACCGGGCCTGTATGGCTTCAACGCGCGACATGGTTCCAGGCGGTCCATGGACGCGTCCACTTGCTGTAGTTGGTCCGCCATCTCTAAGGCTGCCTGAAGGCAAGTAGGGCGTCGTAGACGACACTCCCTTTTTACCGAAGGAGTTTGGATGCCCTCGAGCAGCTGCCCTAAAGCGCTTTTGCCCTGTTGTTTATGCGTTTCGTGTACAAAGGCAGATACTGCCATTCTCCGCAATTCACGAGCATATGTCCTGACATTTCCCCTGGTCCCTGATACCGGGCATGAAACGCCTTGCGCAACTCGTCGGGCAGACCTGGCCGGTCCAGTAAACGCCGAATGGAGGTGAATGTTTCCGGTGTGACTGTTTCTTCCAGAAGATTGGTATCCGCCACAATATCGAACGTCTCTTGCGAGAGTACTCCCATTATGACGATGCCGTGTTGTGCAACTTTGACTTTCTTTAAGCACAGCTGAGCTATTTTTCCCACCTTAAGTAGGACAGCTCCGGTGAAAATCTTTGGGGGCGGTAACGTGGGTGTGGACGCGGTTGGTAGCTGCTTCGTGGTCATCTTCTGAAGTGATTCCAAGGCGACGGAAATTCTCAATCCGGGATCAACATCGAGCTATTGGCTTTCGTCTTCCATTTGACTCGTTACTTTCGGCATCGCTCTGAAATCCTGGAGGGGTCGCCAATTGTAAAATGCAGACAAGGGAGAACTGCAAGCATTGAGACGTAAGTTCTATTATGCAACACGTAGGTTAGTCAACTGTTCTCTTCAGAATTTTGTCCTTCTTCAATAATTGCGCAGGAATGTCCTTCTGAAAGGCAGGCGGAAAAGAAGGCGCCGTCAGTGCGACAATTTAAATTCAACCACGCGCCCAAATAGTTTCGATTACTCGTGATATTTGTACCACAAAACGTCCTAAAGCAGCACAATTTCCTCATAATGCAATCAAACGGCCCCATCTAAGACAGATGAAAAAGCTTGTCTAAGGCTAGAATACTGCGTAGAGTAGCACAAACATAGGCTGTTTTAGCCGCTGATAACGTTGAAATTGAAGAAAGACAATACGTGTAGTAGTTTGCGAGTTATTAGTACCTGAACGATGGTCCACGTATAACGCCATTATACTTTTCCGTTACAAATGGGTTTCTGCTTTTCAACCAGATAGCAGAACAAGGAAACGGTAATGTATAAAGTAGCGAAGCGGTTTACGTTCTAAATAGGCGTAGCTCTCTAGAAACGCTCTATATAGCCCATGATACCCTGCAACAACTAGGGACTTCGTAGGTGGCCGAATAGCACACTTAGCAGGCATATACAGCAAATATAGGCAAATAAGCTATAATTTTGCGCAAAATCAGTAGAAATCCAGTAAGGCATATTATGTATGCATGGAAATTCAGAAGAGTGTATGCGTAACCCAGGTTAGGAAGTCTCAGCAAACTATTTGCTGTAGATACTGAGCCACATAAATCACTAGGGATATAGCGTTTTGTATTTTATAAGCCTCTAAGTGGTTCTGCATTTTAAATATAGACTGTATGAGCCCGGTCTACTTGAATAACCCAGTAGGCCTTTCGGATCAATTGACACATGTTAGCTTGGAAAACACACATGTCTTAACTAAAATCGCAAGTTAAATCTCTTAGAGCCGATTTTCTATAACCAAGGCGCTATGTCTCCAACATCAGTGAGCTGGAGGAGCCTATCAATAATAGTAAAGAAATGAGTATGGGAAAATTTACCAAAATTTAGCAAAATGCTTTGGGGCGTGAGGACCATTTGGGTCTGCGTTGGTGAAGAATTACCGCACGTGTTTGATGGCGCAACTTTGGCTGAATTCCATGAATGTGGCCGAAGTAAACTGTGCTCCATTGTCCGTCGCCAATGTTTCAGGGCAGCCGAACCTGCTGAAGCTTTGTCGCAACCTAGAGACGGTTGCGCTGGTTTTCGTGCTTTTCATGAGGAACACTTCGGGCCACTTGCTATAAGCGTCGACCACTATGAGAAAGCTCTGGCCGTTGATTGGGCCTGCAAAGTCGACATGAACACGACTCCAAGGTTTAGTTGGTTTAGGCCATGAGCGGAGTTCAGTCTTTGGCGGTGCCCTTGAGGCGGTAGCGCAGTTGCCACAACTTTTAGCTAGCTGCTCCAGCTGCCTGTCCATAAACGGCCAATACACATAACTTCTGGCAAGCGCTTTCATTCGGTTGAGCCCTGGATGTCCTGCATGGAACTGTCGCAGCACTCTTTGTTGCAACGCCTGCGGGATGACTACTCTGTCTGAGAACATGATGCAATCGTCCACAATGGAAAGCGAATGTCTTCGCTGATAGAACTGCTGCATTTCGGCAGATGAACACGAACGTGGCCAGCTGGTTCTGTGGAAGTGTGTCACCTTCTTCAGGATTGGGTCTCGAAGCGTTTCGGCCCGCACAGCATCGGCCGTAACTGGCATACCATGTAGTGCCTCGTTCACCAGGAATTTGACATCAGGTTCGATCTCAACTGAGGCAATGATGGTGTCCTCGTGTTCTTGCTGCTGGGAATCAATGAGGCGTGACAACGCATCTGCTTGGCCCAGCGAATTCGTTGACTGATAACGGATTTCAAAATCATAGCCCAGCAAGGTGAGTGCCCATCGTTGGAGTCGATTGGCTGTATAGGCAGGAATTCCCTTCTTCGAGCCGAAAATGGCCAGCAGCGGCTTGTGATCCGTCAAGAGTTTGAAGCGGCGACCATACAGCATCTTGTGAAATTTCTTCACAGCAAACACTATGGCCAATGCCTCCTTCT
Organism: Dicrocoelium dendriticum; assembly: GCA_944474145.2. Taxonomy (NCBI): domain Eukaryota; kingdom Metazoa; phylum Platyhelminthes; class Trematoda; order Plagiorchiida; family Dicrocoeliidae; genus Dicrocoelium; species Dicrocoelium dendriticum. The sequence continues at coordinate 17,710 of CALYDF020003993.1, forward strand.
CGATCTGACTGTAGTTTCTTTCAGCTTTCGTTAGCGTCCTGGCGGCATGTGCGATCGCCTTCTGAGATCCATCTGGGAACGTATGGGAAACTACGGCACCGATCCCTAGACTCGATGCGTCTGTGGCAAGGACAATTTCCCGGGAAGGATCAAAATGAGTTAGGAGTAAGTCTGAAGCCAACAATGACTTGACCCGCTCAAACACAGTCTGGCATTCTGGCGTCCAATTCCAGGTTTGGCCCTTGCTCAGCAACTTATTCAACGGGGCACGCAGGCGATGTAGTTCGGGCAGAAAAGCGCTGTAATGACTGATTAGGCCACAGAATGAACGCAGCGACTGCAAGTCCACAGGTGGGGGCATCTTTTGAATAGCTCGGATATTTTCTGGATCCGGGCGACGACCGTCTTTTGAGAAGATGAAACCGAGAAACTTGATGGTTGGTGTAAAAAAGGTACACTTATCTTCGCGGATACGGAAACCATATGACTGGATACGTACAAGCACTTCAGCGAGCCGCTGAAATAGTTCTTCTGCCGTCCGACCCATTAAAATGATATCATCCAGGTACGCCGCGGCTCCAGAAACTCCCGCGAGCATGGTGTCCATCAGCTGCTGGAAAATGGCTGGTGCTGTTTTCACGCCAAAAGGGAGGCGGTTGTACTGGTACAAGCCACGATGAGTGTTGATGGTCAGCAATTCTCTTGAGCTTTCATCAACCTCAACCTGGAGGTAGGCATCGGACAAGTCGAGCTTGGCGAAACACTTCCCACCATTCAGCTTGGCAAAGATATCCTCTGGTATCGGAAGGGGGTATTGATGGTCGTCCAATGCGGCATTCAGGCCAGTCGAAAAATCGGCGCAGACTCGCACTTTACCGTTCGGTTTTTTCACAGCAACAATCGGCGCAGCCCATGAAGAGTAGTTCACTGGTGTGATGACACCGGCTCGTTCCAGTCGGTCGAGCTCCTGATCAACTGCTGTCATGGCTGCATACGGTACCGGTCTTTTTGCTCTAAAGACTGGCTTGGTTCCTTCACGAAGACACAACTTTGCTTTGAACTTAGTGCAGTGGCCGAGACCATCTTCAAACAAGGTGACAAACTGCTGCTTTAGCTTTCTGGTCATCTCTTCTATCGACAATGATGAATGTACTGGGTCGGTTTGTACTCTATTGCAAATCTGACTCATTGGAGCATCAAACAGTTGTAATTTTTCCATCCAGTCAAGTCCAAGGAGGTTCAAGTTTGGTCGATCAGACAAGTAGCAGGTTCCGGCCTTTTCCACTCCGTTGAATGCAATTTTGCAATTTATTTCTCCGACCAACTTCAGCACTCCACCGGATGCATTGTGAGCGATTTTGTTGGAATCAATCATTTTCGGCTTCTTTATGTGCTTCCAAGTGTTCTTGGAAATGATCGTTATATCTGATGCCGTATCGAACTGCAGCCGGGTTGGGATTCCGTTGATAAGCACAGTGATAAATCGGCGGCGTGTTTTAGAATCGCTGTGAAACGTAGCAATCACCGATAGTGATTCTGCGTCAGGTTTTCTGAAATTCTTCCTTCGGTAGGACTGCTTCACATTTCTTGGCCGGGACTGATGGCAAAAGTCTTCCTTGTGGCCGCGTTTATGGCACTTATCACAAATATGACGCTTGAATGGACAGTATCGTGCGAAATGCCATTCACCACATGACCAACAAGGTGTAGGCGGCTTGTTCGGCTTTCTGTTGAACGACTTATTCGAGCCAGGCTTTCTTGCTTTTTGCACAGCATGAACAGTATCGGCAATGGTGGGGCAACTCTGCTCAATCATAGCCGTGTCGTGTTTCAAGGTAATTAACCGTTTGCATTCGCCTACAAGAGACTTCAATGTCAAATCTGGATCTTGATCCAAATTAGCAAGTAGCCGAGTGCGGATTTCCGCGTCGCGTGGAGACTGTAAAGCACTGACAAATATAAGACACTTAAACTGGTCATCCGTCAAACAGCGTAACTTGAAACGTTCACATTCACGGTTAACCATGTCTGCTAGTGCCCCATAATCGTCTGTATCACGCTTTACAATTTTTAGACATTGATAGCGAATGCTAAACAATGATGTCGACTCACCAAAAATTTCTTTGAGTGTTGCCACTGCTTCGTTGAAAGTGATGTCCTTCGGCTCTTTGGGCAATATGTGGTCAAGGAATCTTGTATGTTCATTAGTTCCGAGCTTGCGGAGCAAAAGACGCACTTTCCATGAATCATCTTGACGGCTGAAATCCGTCTGGAACATATCCTCCCAACGTTTGAACCACGCCTCGAAAGTGGATTCGGAATCAGCATCATAATGAAATTCAGTGATTGAATTCGTAAGAAGATCAAGTGAAACAGCCTGCGTGTCCCGTGTAGCTGCTCCGTTTGATTGTACGTTTAAGCACTGCGTTAAACTTTCAATCAGTTTCATTTGTGCTTCCATCTGGGATTGTTGCTGAAGAAGCAGCTTTTGAAAATGTTCGGCAGAAAAATTTGTAACATTTCCGTGCTTGTCCGTCGCCATTGTTAGATCTTCACTTTTTCGCTATTCCGAATTAACCACCCAGAAATTTCTCCGCAGCAATTCTAGCCCAGCCGAAGAAAAATCAAAATTCCAACAGCCTTGACCACGAAAAACGTGTTAACAAAAACTCTGCCAACGTAGCCAGATAAATGCCGCCGAAAACACTGTCCTCTCAACTCTGAGGCAAAAGTCCAATTAGCCGAGTGTTTGAAAACGCATTCGTCCGCTCGATCGATTGCCTGATCGACCGCACGGGGTAGGCGATTCCCTTCAGCCCAGCTTTCAATCACCATTATATACTTTCCCTTTTTTCTTTTATGTTTTTATCTGATTCCCGGATATCTAGCACCCTAAGCAAAGAGTGATAAGGTAAATCAGGAGTAGAATAGTAACAAAAGCTAGTGGGAGCTAGTGGTTCATCTGTCCTTACGCATAATGCATGGTAGGCTTTGGAGCCAGCTAAATGATAAAAACACACGAGCGGCCAAGATAAGAAAAGCGGTGATGGAATGTTTCTTGTGATCCCGCCAACCAGTGTGACGGGGGCCTCTTTGTCGTTGGATAGCTTTCGTGCCAGTGAAATGGAAGCTGGAAATGCTCATGTTTTACCGGCAAAAGCAGTTAAAGCAGGGGCTCTGGTTTTCATTATGCTTGTCTATTAGTGTTGTCGATAGTGAATGGCATGTATATACCAGATAAAACTAAGTATATGGGGCCAAGCGAGGGTAAATAGGGAACAAAATGTCTGCTTCTTGCGTCTAGCACTTTTAAAGTGCTCTCTTTGTCGACATTATGAAATATCTATATATTATTTTGCTTTGTAAATGCTGCTAGTAGTTGGAAACAGCGGAGTAAAGTAGCTTGTGCTCAGGCTTAACGAAAACGCACCAATTAATGCCAGCTAGCAACCGATCTCTACGAAAGCACATAAAGGTACATCTAAACCCGATATTTAAACCTCTTTTTGAACAATTACGGTCCTACTGTTAGGTGTAGCAGCAGCAACAAACGTTTTCAAACTCATATGCAAGGCTTAAGTGTACTAGGATGCCTTTAATAGGAGTACCTCAAAGGCGATAAGCCCAATATTTTTCCATGGGACCGTGACCTAAGAAGTTGGAAAGCGATAAATGTAAAGCTGAAGACAAGGAATGAAGTTGTGGATAAGAGGTAAGGATTGATATTCGCTTGCACGCATGGCTTCGTCATTGACCCGCAATATCCTATATGAGGAGTAACTGCGGGTTAGCGAACATGCCAGTTAGTAGGCTAGGCTGTACTGTTTGTTGAAATTGTTAAACATTGACGAAGTGTCCATTAGAAAAGAGACGCCAGGTGGTTTTGTATATTAATTGGTCCATGCTGCCTTTGGATGAATGTGTCAGTGAGGTGGCCGAAGCACGTCAGGTACTGATCAGTAACGGCTAAGTACCAATTGCATTCAGAATTCTAATGTTAGCACCTCTACGATGCGGGCGACTGATCCGACTGAGATCCCCTGGGTGTTGTGATTGCGGTAATGGATATGTTAAAAGAACGAGGGTCATTGATGGAGGCAAGTCATCTCTTACCTCTCTCTTATTATCCCTTACAGGACGCTTTTGTGGTGGCGTCCAATATTTCTATGGTGCACTAATAAGGCGGAATTGTCCGCAGGAGAATTGAAGTGGGCCAGGAAGAGATCATTGAAGACTAAAGTCATCTTGTGCTCGGATTGCTATTCTCAACCCCTAGAAACTGGTTGCGACGGATACCATTAAAGTCTCTTAGGTGCTAAGACGGTAAAGACCATGAATGTGGATCAATTGTGAGCGCAAGGTGCTTAGATGTCATACACCATATCGTTGGCGTCCTCCAGCTACATAAGAGTCAGTTTCGGAGAAGTGAGCCTGCTACTTGCAGATACGGAATATGCTTTGTATATTGCAAGGACAAAGGTATCCTTGTTTCTCCCTCCTGAATGCCTGTAACATTTGGATTTCTCTTATTCTGGAAGACAACCTGTTCCATATGTTCACGTACACAACTAAGAAGAAGTGAGATCACAGTCTCTTCTTTGCCTTTAGCGGGGTAATGGGATGGCCCACATTTCGGAGTTTAGGTTCAGATGCCTCCTTAGTTTAAGACAACTGATATTACTGTGCAGCTTTCTATGAATTAGCTTATGTAAGAAGCACAGGTGAAGGGTCATGCACCTTTGCCATAGGGGCTGCATTTTAACTTGTTCGCACCTTTGTCGGTAACTCAGCGCTAGCTGTGATGGAGTCAACATTTCGTAAAGCGCCGCTGAGCTTTTTCAAGCAGAACACGGTCCGACTTCAGTAGGTTGCTGCATAAACAAAGAGCAACATGCCAGACGTGGCCTGTCGTGTCTCTTACACACTTCTAGGATTGCATCTGTGGTTTTCATATAACGGCATATGTGGAACGATAATCCCCTTACATTTGCCACTTAATAATGAAATTGCTCTGCAGTTGAGGCTCATGGAGTAGCTCAAGCCCAGGTCGGTTTTCATGTATTCTGTTTGATAGCGATGCCGTTTATTGTTAGGAATTTATCAGTTACGAGTGGTGTGCTCCAGGGAAATGTACTGGGCCCTATACTCTTCCTACTTTACATGTACGAGGTATTGCAAGTCTTTGGATATGGAAAGGCGTACCTGTACGCAGACGATATCAAAGTCGTATTCTCCTTAGTTCCGGGTAACCTAAGGAGCGGTCTCCTTGATTTTCAAAATGTCCTTATAGCATTAGACTCTTGGTGTAACACATGGAAGCTTGACTTCACTCCTGCAGAGTGCAGCGTCCTGTCCTTCAGATGCGCTGCACCGCCTGGTGCGCTAACCCTGAATGGCGTCTCACTGGCCAACTGTCAAACCATAAGGGTTCTCGGCGTACACTATTCAAGCTCACTACATTTCTCGGAACAAGTCAGCTATGGTGTAACGAAAGCTAGAATGCTCGTAAACGATTCCAGACTCACTCTATACAAGGTACGCGCTAGACCTCTTCTGGAATACTGCTCGATAATATTTATCAACTCCAGA
>CALYDF020003994.1:0-23397 GCA_944474145.2 Dicrocoelium dendriticum
TATGTCCCACCTAGTATTAGTCGCAGTTTCTTCGTCTGGTTAAGCAAATTCCACTAGACCTGACATCTAGCATTAACAAGGATGAAGCAGCCAAACACCAACCCTTGGTACCTGTAGCTCAAATATCTCTTGTCGAGACTAAGCCTCCAAGAACATCGGTTACATATGCAGAGATTGCTGCAAGGGTCCACCGAGAGGCCGCCGTTGCGTCCTCTTCCATTGTAAACACCGTTAACGCAAATGGAGAGAAAAACAGCAAACAATCACTTGTCAACAAGTCAAGACAAATGAGTACCATACCTTGTAGATCGATTAAAAAGGGATCCAACAACAGTGCCCGGACTGTTGTATGCTCAAATGTCCCTGAATCTACCGCCATCACATTGCGGGATAAGTTATCAGACGACCAAGACCAATGGAACTCATTGTGTATGCAGATGAGTATCAAAGCCAAGCCAATAAAATTGTTACGAATTACTCGTCATCCGAACTCGCCACGCTATGGTGAACCCAGACTTATTCGAGTAACTCTAGAATCCTCCACCGACGTGGAAAACGTTTTGCTCTCCGCAAGCGCGCTAAAACACGAATCCTGTGCGATACGTATCTTTCCTGATGTCCACTGCAGCGCGAGACAATCAAAACGAACCACCGAAGAGGGGCGCAGCACGCAAGACCGCCTAAATACAATCTTCATACATGGCGTGCCAGAACATCCTTCTAACCATGTTCAAGATACCGGAAAGCACGATATAGAACAGTGGCGGTTCATTCGTGAAACAGTTTCGTTGGATGATGTTGTGGCACTATCGCTCACCAGGATACCTCTCTCATCGAATTATAGAGGATGCGGCCCTAAAATCCTAAAACTTGTGATTCAGTCAGAGCAACAAGCAAAGGATGTTTTGGATCGATGGCAGAGAAATCGGAAACATCTTCCTTCCGAAATTCGGTTAAAGGTCGCAAACAATTCGCACAGCTCAAATATTAAAGCAACTGAAGCAGAAAGCATCCTGACGAATGTACAGAAGTGTAACTTGACTGCTGCTTTAATTGACTCTGAAGTAGGTCTAAACGAAGGCTGGGACGCACCTTGGCCGAATCAAGCTGCAAACGAGGTATCATTGACCCATCAAAAAAACGAATAACTGCCGACCTCCCATCTGTCGGCATTCTCCCCCACTTGACAGCTTCACCTCTCTGCGGGCTCCTAGAGACCGAGAAACTGGCCTGCTTGTATACAAATGCTCAGGGACTTTCTAACAAACTGGCTGAACTGAAAGATCGCCAAGCTTCCGGCTCGTATGATGTCATTGGTATCACCGAGACATGGTTGCACACGGGAATGACGGACGCTGAAGTGTCGCTACCCGGCATGTCGCTGATCAGGAACGACAGGCTCAAAAAAGGAGGAGGGGTAATCCTGTACTACCGAAACGACTTACAGTACGAAGCCGTGGAGGATTCAGATTCTCTTTGGTGCCAGTTGCAGTTAAAAGGCAGGGACGCTTGCCTTATTATCTTGATGTACCGCGCCCCTAACTCAACACCCGAAACCGACTACCACCTAATGGCTGCTTTAAGGTGCAGTTTACAACAAAAGTACACTCACATTCTTATCATGGGTGATTTCAACGTACATTGTTTAGAAGCCCCTGCCACAACCGGCGAACAATTCAAAACCGATTTACAAGATCTAGTAACTACTGTTCCTCTTTACAACCAAATCACTTTGCCCATTCGGTTCAGAACTGGTAACAGGCCATCTGTGCTGGATCTTGTGCTTACCAACGAGGAGCATATGATTGATGCGTTGGTTTTAGACTGCCCGTTGGGTCGCAGTGATCACGCAGTCATCAGTTTCAACTTCGTCTGCTGTGCAGAATATCGGAATGATAACAATGATACTGTGCGAACCATCACAAGGTACGACCGACTCGCCCAGCTAGTCAGCGACACAACATGGTCTTTCCACGAAGAAGAACCCCCGGAAGTCACCTGGCTCGAGTTCGTCAACACATTCAGTCAGATGATTGCACAGGCTTCAGAGATACAAGCTTGCAATAAGTGCAAATCCGTTTCTTTCGTTAGGAGCAGAACCCGAAAATGGATGACAGTACGCAACGCAGCATGGCGAGTGTACAGAGAAGCTCCAGCACCAGCAACGTGGGACAACTACGTAGCCCAACGTAACCACTGCACTCAACTGTTAAGAGAAGACAAAGCCGCCTATGAGCAGAACATCGCAAAAACCTTCAGTGCTAACCACAAACTGCTGTACAAGCACGTTAATAGCCTACGAAATTTGAGGCAAGGATTTCCTCCACTCAAGACGGCTGATGGCCCAACAAGAACGTCTATGGAAGCTGCAAACGCGCTGCAGATGCAATACGCCCCCGCGTTTCAAAGGGTCTTGCCACCAAGCGATCTACCAAGCTTTGTATTCTGACCACCAGGACTAACCCACATCAATTTTACCGCAGAGGCTGTATTGCAAAAGCCGACTTCTCTACGCAAACACAGCTCGCCGGGTGTCGACGTCATTCGTCCTGAGGCATTGGGAGTAGCAGCAAACCAACTGGCAGGACATTTAGCTCAGTTTTTTCAGCACTGCTTAGACCGGAACCAAGTTCCCGCCATGTGGAAGCTTGGAATAATAAGCCCGATTCACAAAGGTGGAAGCAGATCTGATCCCTCCAACTACCGCCCAGTAACCCTTCTTCCTATACTCTCCAAGGTCATGGAATCTATAGCTGCCGATGCACTGGTGCGCTATCTGGAAAACTGCAACCTCATCACTCCTGAACAACACGGTTTCCGTCGACAGCGGTCATGTACAACTAATTTACTCATTTCACGCAGTAGCTGGACCGAGGCAGCCGACGCTGGAGAAGGTGTTGATGTGATCTACCTGGATTTTTCCAAGGCTTTCGATCGTCTAGACCATCGGATACTACTATCCAAGCTGCAGCATTACGGGATCGGCGACCCACTTTTAAGCTGGATCGTCAACTTGCTATTTCAAAGGCAATTAGTGGTCAGAGTTCGGAGCTCTTTATCGGACCCCATACAAGTCGAGTGTGGTGTGCCGCAAGGCTCGGTTCTAGGTCCACGTTTGTTTCTGGTGTTTATTAATGACCTTGCACAGGGAATCGCTTCAAACTTCCTAATGTTTGCGGACGATATCAAGATCTGGCGCAGGATCCAGGCGAACGCCGACCAACATGTGCTCCAAAGTGACTTAGATACAGTGTATCAATGGTCGATCCAAAACTTATTGCATTTCAACGTCAGTAAATGCAAGGTGCTTTCCATCCGACATCACGGCAGCTACTCATACCGACTCGGAACGGATGTAATGCAGCAATCAACTCTCGAACGTTATTTGGGTGTCTTGGTTCAAGATGACTTGGGTTGCTCCAGGCAATCCGAAAAGGCCTTGAAGACCGGGAACCAACACTTTGGGCTGTTGAGGCGGGAGTTTGGACAAATAAACAGCTCCATATTTCGACAAATGCTCAGTGCGTATGTTCGCCCCCATGTCGAATACGCAATTCAAGCCTGGCATCCATGGCTGAAACACGACCTTAATGCACTGGAGCAGCCTCAACGCCGGGCATCTAAGAACGTAACTGGAATGCGCAATCTGTCCTACCAGGAGAGGCTGCGACGACTAGGATTGTTCAGTGGAAGCTATCGCAGGCTACGAGGCGACCTGATTATGACATACTTGATTCTGCGAGACCCACATCATGTGTGCCGCCCTTTACTGCAACTCAGCAGCAATACAAACCTGAGGGGCCACTCATTAAAACTCGCAGAACAATACAGCCGTCTGGGGTGCCGCAGAAATTTTTTCCATCCGTGTCTGTCACCCGTGGAATGCTCTCCCAGAATCGGTCGTCTCTGCACCGACACTAGCAGTATTTAAAAGACGGTTGGACGATGCACTCATCCACTTACACTTTGTTACTTAACACTATGTCTCCATCCTACACCTGGAGTTTACCCTGGAATTATTTGTTGTTAACTGTGGGTGTTGTGAATCTAAGAGGATCGCAGGACTGCAGCGAAGCAAACGATAAGTCCTTATTTTCGTACTAAAAGTGTTAACTATTTTACTATCCTTTTCATCATAATTATTATGTTGATATCCCCACCAACTATCCAACGGGGCTTGTAAAGCAACGCTTCTTAACCCGTATAAATTCATTGTTCATTGTTCATCAACCGTGTGTACCAAAGGCTACTAAACAGTATTCTGCAGTACTTAACTGACCACTGCTTAACCTCTTTTATTTCAGCACATTAAAACTGTTTCTGTTCCAATTCGACACAACGAAAGCTGCAAAAGGAACATTAAGTTATTAAGTTATTGTCGATTAAAATGAACTTGATTATTGCTAGCGGACCAGAAAGAAAACGGCGCTTGCATTAAGATGCATATTGATATATTCATGCTATGTAGCAAGTCAGCATTAGGGTCTGATGCCAAATCTGCATTTCATTTACCAAAGGTTTAATGGTTAGGGCAATTTGAAAATAAAGTGAGCAAGACAATACGAAAACACCTCCTCAAAGCGGCATTTACATATTATTTTGGCGTTTACGTAAATAAAATAGACCTCTTCCGATAAATGTAGGTGGAATGGTGGTGTTGATCAAATAATCGAATTTTACGTTGAAAGAATATCCCACATTTTTGTTTTTAAATTCAACGGCACTGGTTTCATGCTACACAATACACATGATCGACATATGTTTCATGGTGAGCCATTTAGCGGACAACTTGAATACGCCGCTCACGCCCGTTGTTCCAATTTTGCGACAGTCCTTCAGCTATACAATGAGATGAGAATAAGTATAAATAATAACGTCTGTCACATGCGTAGAATGTATCTCAAGGAAAATGGACGCCAAGATTTGCAGAGTGATTTTTGTTCTACTCATTGTTGAATTTGCTGTTCTGCAGGCGGATACATTTTACAGTGACTGCTGTGAGTGCACCATTGTAGCACGCCTCTTCATGTTTATTTATCACGGGCAAATAATGAGGTTTAACGATTTGACAGTGTAAAGCTATGGGTTTAAAGATATCAGTAGTTTTGTCTCACAAATTGTAGGATGCAGATCAGCCCACACCAACAACTAATTGATGACTGTTTATCTGTCCTCCTTTGCTTTCACTGCTTCCAGCTGATGACAAAACGCTTGTCGGCGCATTCGTGTCAAATTGCACCCAGGCACCTTGTGTCTGTGAAGGAGGTAATTTTGCAAGAAAAGAAATCACCTTCAGAACAAGTAAGGGAATATTATATGATACAGCTTCGCTTTGAAATCATTTAACTTTGTGCTCTTTGTCTAGTCTGGTAATGATGTGGGATTCCATTGTTAAGGAATACGCAATTTGCACACCATGAAACACAAGCCTAAGTGATTTTCTTTGGCAGCTTCTTCTCTGTACTTTAATTCATTGTCATAACACTTAACTAAAGCGAAATCATGCCTTGATCTAAAAACATCTTATCTGCGCAGTGTTAGGTGCTTGATCTGTAGTGTTTCTTTTATTTTGGGGTCACGAACTCTGTTTTCACTTCTCAGATATCAACGTATATGGCGCTTACATTTATTATTTGTGTTCATATAGGAAGAAGGGTTCTTTCCGGGAAGCTGCAAGCTTGCATAAGCGATTCACAGTCGAAGAATTGTTTACGACAATTGCCCGGGACGGATAACATCTGCAACTATATAGATGAGGGATGTCCGCTAGAAGCAGGTGCTGTATACACGTATAAAAATACGTTATTCGCACCTGATGTTTCGGTAAGTTGTTAGGTTTGCTGTGAGTTGCTTTTGGATGATTATTGAACGGTGATGAGTCACAGTATTGTTTTGACTAAGGTTATTAAATTCAAAGTATTTTAAGTACAAAAGAAAGTGAAATACTCATTTCAAATTTTAGCTTAAAGGCGAAGAAAGCTACAAGATTTACGATCAGGATTGCAACGTGATAGCATGCTTGCAGTTCCCGGGGGAAATTCGATCAAAAAATACTTACATATCACCATCGCTATTCACGGATGACAGCTATCCTTGTGGAGACAAAGAAGGAGGCAATCATTTCTAATATGTTTTGCGTTATACGTTTAAATATTTTTCGCTTGTTGGAAAAGGAACTTGCAATATGTTAACAAATAAATCGGTACTTATCGGTTCCTCCCACTTCCTTTGCAACCAAATGGGTGCTCGCTTTTTGCATAGTTGTTATTGGTAAGAAAGCGTTCCATGGTTTGCAACATTGCTGCAATACTGAGTTTGCCACGCTGAATGTCTAAATTCCATCCCATGCTTTATATATATATATATATATATATATATATATATATATATATTGGCACTTTATGCTTGCTGTCATATGGGGGCTTTCACATCAAATTCCGCATCTCTGATAATTGCGCACGACGTTAACAGTGAGCGTGTGTCTGATCTAAACATCGCAAATCATTGTTTGTTGTTTTGCTTCGGGTATTTTGCCGGGTGTCAATCAAGTACTATTGGTATTCAATGTACTTCAATGGGTGTACAAATGAAAAGTAAGGAGAATTCTCATAGGGCAGGGAACTAGCATTTGCTTATCTAATCTGCTGTCATTAGAAAGCACATAAGCAGGGTGGGTGAGTAGCGTAGCAGTGTGATTCCCCTCTTCCCATTAATGAACAGAATATTGATGGAGTAATCAGATGGACGATCGGGAGTTGAAAGGAAAGTTGCACTTGTTTGTCGAAATTACTGAAAGCGGAAATGTTTCACATTCCATAGTGTAGTCTGCCTCTATCATAGGCGTTATTGAAGTATTCGAGAATAACATCCCAGGTGGAGACAACAGTTAGCATGCGACTTACATATAGCAACTGGAGTGGTCGCACGCGCCATGAATAGGTGACTTAGAGAGCTCGCTGGTTCCGAACTCGTTGCTCATATATCAGTTGTGGTATGTTGATCTGATCCAATGGGCATCATGGTTGGGTCGTTTACACGAGTTGGTTGGATCGCAAATTCTCGCCATTCACTCAGCGTACGACGGAAAATTTCCTCTGCTGCTCTCACTACAGTATGCCTCGAAATATGACTCGCCCTCCAGACTACGGTCAGAACGGTTCTCGTGCACAGGGGAATCCCGGGGCGTTCGCTAGAAGAACTATGCAGAGAGATCGAGACCAGAATCCTACTGCTATTAACTGTGGAGGGAGGATTGGTGATCGCTTGGTGCTAGGTTGATGAGTTCTGAAACTTTTAGAAGTTGTGCTGAAAGTCGCCAGGGTTTATCAACCGAATCTGGAATCTGCCCGGATATAGCTGAGGCGATTCGCGATAGGTCCATCTACACCGTGTTAAAATCGGTACGAATATACGAAGCTGAAAATGCTACGTTGTTTATGTTTTTGTCGACTTGTATCACGTTTGTCCGTAAAATACAGGATTACGGAAAAAGCAGTATATAAAAATAGCAGATGTCAGTAAAATGTGTCAAACTGGAAAATTGGCCGGCACACCGCATCCGTTAGTTGGCGAGAGCTGCAGCAGCTAACTTGTTATACCTGTACCATCCCTGCAGGTTCTCACTACAGGTCCGCTTTGCTGTCGCGCAAAATGCTTAAGCATACGAGTGATATATATGTTTGCTCCTGCCAGTGTCAGAATTGGTAAAATGAGACAAATTGAAATCTCGACAATAGCATAGTCTAGGCCATTAGCTTCAGATGGATATTCTGTCGTGTGGATGCGGTCAGACCCGGCGAATTTGAGAAATGTTTGGAATTGCAAAGCGTAGAGAAGGTTAACACAGCGTGAAGTGCACGCAGCCAATCGGCGTTTTCGAGATACATTGATAGACACCGGTGTTACTAACGCTGGTTTAAAAATTCCAGGATGGCACCACTGGTAAGCACCGAACAAATCAGCGATAAATGTATGAAGGAATTAAAATGTGAGATTGGATCTAGTGGACTACAAGTGTCCGGCGAACTGAGGTTCATATCACTTTTGATTCAGCTAGCAAATCAGTGTGTATGAAGAACAATGTGAAAATTCTTCCAGGGGCTATATGAACGCACCTGGTGTACATTACTTACTGATGGATGCAGTCTATTCAATCCGCGAAACATAGGTAAACGACTGACAAAATTACGCGAAATAGCTGAATTCAGAGTGTCCTATAGAAATGCTATTCATTCTTGCTCATTTGACCATGTCAGTTGTTCGTTGTGTAGTTCAGCCTACCACGGTCGAAATACTAACAGTCATAGTCGAAGGTGGAAATCACTCTCACCGCTTTCAATGGACCGACGACAAAAGCAACAGCAGATGTAATCGCTGAATGCCAAATGGGATGGCTTTCGTAGTGTCGAAAGTGTGCAAAGTGGAAGAAGCGTGATATCGGAACGATTCGGCAGATAAAAATGCATGGCGAGCAGCGCTACTGAATGTCCAAAAAAAGCACCTTAGATAGGCGAAACTTAATTGATGCAGTGTTAAATGAGGAAAATCAACATGCCATGAGAGTTAAACTAAGTAAGGCAACCGGCATTAATCTATCTAGTAACATAATATCACGCATCTCGTTTTGTGAACCTACTCCTAATGGTGTCAAAATATAATTATTTGAACATGTTCATGGATGTACGTAGCAATATGCAATACGGCGGAGTTTGTGGGCGCAGTCTCCGAAATTGTAGCAGAACCACCGTCATGGCCTTACGACTGCCCGTTTCGTGGAAGGGTAAAATGGTTGTGCCCGGTTCATAACTATTACATTCATCCTCCGCCTAGTACATTATGATTCCTAACATAGCCCGGATCTCACAGTAGCATAACTGTGGGTGACAACATTTGTGGACGAAATCGGTTTTCACTGCACTCAGAGGACAACATAAGCAGGCAGCCACGGAGGAGAATGACAAACGGAACCGTCCAAAGCTTGAAGGCTGCAACTGTGTAAACCAGACTTGATTGTCTTCCCCCAGTAGACCAGCATGGTTTACAACGTGTCCACCACCACACGTGACGTGGCGTAGGCGAGGTGTTGCTGTGCTTGGGGCTTGAGAACCAGACAACCAATGTCATCGCGCATCCGTAGCGAGTACGTGAAAGTGTTATCTGGAAGTCAGGACAGGTGCCTAGCGGGTCTGAGCTGCGGCACATGACTGGATCGTTAGCGGAATAACCCTGCAAACTGTGACTGTCTGAATGCTGGGATTGTCTGAGTGCTACAATGTGCATGTTCATCCCGAATACGTGCAAATTACTCAGGGGCTTTGCCGTGCTGTTAAAGTGATAACCTAAGAATACTACATACATTTACACTTAGGGATATGTTGTCGGTAGGTGCTCAAAAACGTCATGCACTAAAACATCACGTAAAATAACACAGAGAGTAAGGCCCATAGTTGCATTACATCCAAGTTTTCATATCTCATAAATGACTGCGGAATATTCGCATCACCACTGAGATGGCAATTATTGAAGCCAATATGACATACCTGCGACACGTAGATAGTAGCGGATTATTTCCAGGAGGATACAAATGCATGTTTATGCAGCATTTGCCTTGTAAGTCGACCAACAAGCTACATGCAGCTATAGGAACAATATTTTCGCTAACATATGATAGAAAAGCAACAGGTTTATCAGAGCCCACATAGCTCTCATGATTTTACCGCGCTTTATCCAGTTCACAAGCAACATGGAGGATTGCGTGCATGCACAGTGAAAGCTCGCATTTCTAATGAACACCAAACTCTCTCAGGTGCGCACAAACTGTCGTAGCTTCCGCGGTAACCTAGACAGATGAATAAGTCAGTGAACAAACAAATTGCTCAACGCTGCGGAACGTCGGCATAGCGTCTATTGGTTTGTCATACTTGCTTCACAATTGCGAATTCCTTGTATGCGTGTTACTGTATAAATGGTGCATACGTGTTCCTTCTACTAATGCCCTGCACGCCGCACCTAGTCCTTTGAAATGGTGGTCGCCCACCGACCTTCCAAAGGCGCGTGAACCACTTCAGTACACGTAAGACCATATTTTTCCCACTTTCGCCGCAACCATGCACCGATAGGCAAACGCGGCGAACGACTGACGATCTCTTATCCCCTGACACGGTATCTTGTGAGTGGTGTCCTCTAATCGTCTTATAGTACCTCTGGATTGCTGAGCAAATAATATGTATCCAATATTCACCGACGTTAACGCTACCTGCGTACCTTACACCGAGTTAACAAACACCCTATGCAACACCTTTTTTCTTCACACTGCCACAATCAAGCTAACCAATCATCTGCTCCTCCAACACCGACAGTGGTGACAACAGCGACCAATTTCTTCAAGTATTTATGAACTCACATTATACTGTATCAGCCATGCAGAGTAATTAATGCACCAAGACCCCTTCTACCCATCGAGCAAACGCGCCAGCTTATTTATATTCAGAGGTTATGCAGCGAATTCGATCAATGCGTCGCTAGTCATGGCGCATATACGGTGCACATTTTTGCCGCGACTGTTCGCAATGGTCCACGATGGTACACTGCTAAGCAGTGAATGATCCCTTTCGCTACCCCTTGTGGACGCAATCGTCCTGTGATAATGGGACGTCAAACGCAATCCATACTCTTGTGAATTAGACATAATTTTTATTGACCTTGTAACAAATACAATGGGGGATGAGATCGATGAGCGTCATACGATAGCAATTCCAAACTCAAGCTAGACGAAAATTTTCGCAAACATTACCGGCTACCTAGGCTACCTTGCTTTAAATAGAGCAAACGTAAGGGAAAATGCTAATTTTAGCCTCAGTATCATCGGTGTGCCGGGATTTTTGGCGACTATTAACTAAGGCATCCAACCGTCCCCTTCCCACTAATCTTCGGTGCTGTGTATGCGACAGCGTACTTCCTATTAATAATCATACGGATTGCTTATGACGTTCCTCGTTTCACTTGGTAATTTTATCAGCAAGTAGAGGAACAACGTAATAACGCAGAAATAAGTATTTCCGTTGATTTACAGATCTGGTCATTAACCAAAGATTGTAATTATACTTTCCTTATTGGAGTACACAAAGCGACGCAACTTGTTCCTTTTGACACTACTACAATGGCAGGCGGAACATTGAGTAACCAATTGATTAGATGAGATGAATTTTAACCTCTTTTGCGCTCTTATTAGTGGTCGCTCATTCGTGAGGGACGTGCATGGTGTACGATGGCAAATATTCGCGGCCAGATTGTGCACGTGGTTGAAGCGTTGATGAGCAAAACAGTGGTAGGTTTTTCGGCTTTGCGTGGCAGCTTCAACAAACGACGGTGCGCGCATTGGTCTCAAGAAATTTCGAACGCACGGGGATGGCGTTTTATTGATAAGTGCATTCTGGTTTGGGACAACGCGCTGTGTCACACTAACCTAGCGAACCACTTCCAGGAGGAAAGGTATCGAACTGGAAGACTGCCCCAAGTGATGTCATTTTCAACGTAGCTGAAACATTGAAGGAGTATGTAGTGTCATCGAGGTTTATGTGTAGGACGTAATGTGGACAGTTATGGTGAACTGCCTAGAGGGGATCCGGAATGAGAGCTGAGAAACAGCGAGTGGTGCGCAAGGTCCCTTGAAAACGATGTAGCTGACACGCGTGGAGTACAGATAGTAGAAGTCAAATAAACACTGAATCCGCACGCACAAAATTTGTACAGCAAAGTCCCCTGAGTCATTTGCACTTATTGGGGATGAACACGCATATTGTAGCACTCAGACAATCCCAGCATTCAGACAGTCACAGTTTGCAGGGTTATTCCGCTAACGATCCAGTCATTTGCCGCAGCTCAGACCCGCTAGGCACCTGTCCTGACTTCCAGATAACACTTTCACGTACTCGCTACGGATGCGCGATGACATTGGTTGTCTGGTTCTCAAGCCCCAAGCACAGCAACACCTCGCCTACGCCACGTCACGTGTGGTGGTGGACACGTTGTAAACCATGCTGGTCTACTGGGGGAAGACAATCAAGTCTGGTTTACACAGTTGCAGCCTTCAAGCTTTGGACGGTTCCGTTTGTCATTCTCCTCCGTGGCTGCCTGCTTATGTTGTCCTCTGAGTGCAGTGAAAACCGATTTCGTCCACAAATGTTGTCACCCACAGTTATGCTACTATACCATCCGGGCTATGTTAGGAATCATAATGTACTAGGCGGAGGATGAATGTAATAGTTATGAACCGGGCACAACCATTTTACCCTTCCACGAAACGGGCAGTCGTAAGGCCATGACGGTGGTTCTGCTACAATTTCGGAGACTGCGCCCACAAACTCCGCCGTATTGCATATTGCTACGTACATCCATGAACATGTTCAAATAATTATATTTTGACACCATTAGGAGTAGGTTCACAAAACGAGATGCGTGATATTATGTTACTAGATAGATTAATGCCGGTTGCCTTACTTAGTTTAACTCTCATGGCATGTTGATTTTCCTCATTTAACACTGCATCAATTAAGTTTCGCCTATCGAAGGTGCTTTTTTTGGACATTCAGTAGCGCTGCTCGCCATGCATTTTTATCTGCCGAATCGTTCCGATATCACGCTTCTTCCACTTTGCACACTTTCGACACTACGAAAGCCATCCCATTTGGCATTCAGCGATTACATCTGCTGTTGCTTTTGTCGTCGGTCCATTGAAAGCGGTGAGAGTGATTTCCACCTTCGACTATGACTGTTAGTATTTCGACCGTGGTAGGCTGAACTACACAACGAACAACTGACACGGTCAAATGAGCAAGAATGAATAGCATTTCTATAGGACACTCTGAATTCAGCTATTTCGCGTAATTTTGTCAGTCGTTTACCTATGTTTCGCGGATTGAATAGACTGCATCCATCAGTAAGTACTATACACGAGGTGCTTTCATAAAACCTCCACAACGGTAACTCTTGCGTCCTTGCACACACTGCCATATATGCAGAACTCTCACTTATTGTACTAATCAATTTTCCTTCGCATTCAGATTTTCATTTAAAGCCGTACGTTATAACGCCCTCAAATTTTATTTGTTTGATTTATATGAACCTCATTGATACCCTTCCCTGCGGTTTACATTCATTTTCCTGTGAACTACAAACTATGTTCTGTTCGTACACCTTGTCGTTATCTATCCATCTAGGCTCATGTTTAGCTATTGCATTTGAGCTGCAACCCACCTTGATATTGACATCCGTATATTGACGTCCGGATTATTTCTTTGCAACGCACTCATGTGTAAAAGCGAATACCGGGAACGAAAGTGTGCCCGAATACTCTAAGGAAAAATTTTCATGATTCCACTCAAAGGAGCATACGACGGCAGAAGATACAGAATTCATTCTCAAAACTCGAGAAGTAGGTAGTACTCATTTGTTGTGGAGTTCTCCGAGCTGGGCAACTTGGTTGCAAACGTTTCGCTACCATTCGAGGTGGCATCTTCAGTGCGGGATTGATAGCAGTAAAGTAGCAGTAGCTGGTAGAAAGCAAACCCAATTATGGATGCTGTCAGCTGCCACTCCGTTCCTTATATAGGCATACGGGGCTATTGATTTTTGCCTTGTTCTCATTGGTGAATCCTTGTGTTCATCGGTTGTGCTCGAGTCATTGTCATTGGCTGCGGAAAGGTTGTTGCGAAGTGGTTGGGAGTATCGCACCCAGATTGGTGCAACGGGTGTAGGTGAGTAGTCTGGGCTCATATTGACCATGCTGTTCATTGTCCCTGTGTTGGATTAGGTTTTTTCGGACAACGGTTTTTGATCCTCTTTTACTCTATCTGTCCAAGCGGTTGATATATTGGATCGAGGTCGATATGCAGATTGATTGAGTTCGTGGTTGAAAACCAGGCTTCGAGAAACTCCCTCCCTTTTTGTGTTTCTCCTTCGGTCAAGATCTCTACTTTGTTCCAGTCGAAGCTGTGTCCCTCTTCATCCACATGTGCTGAAACCAATGAGGTGCGTAATGGTTCTTGCACGCTCTTTGGTGTTCATGTATCCTGGTGGACAGCTTCCTTCCTGTTTGTCCCACATAGTGCTTTTCACGGTGTACGCAGTTTTTTCTGTATATGACATTCTGTCGTTCTAGTGCCTCTCGCTTTCCTTTTGGTTTTGACAATGTTTTCCTCAGAGTGGCGGTTGGCTTGTGGGCTACCATGATATGATGTTCGTTGAACAATCTGGCAGTCATTTCAGACACGTTCTTTATGTACGGCAGAACTATACGTTATGCTATAGTTGACGTATGTTCGGTATTTGAGGGCTTGCGATTTAGGCATCTTCGGAGGAAACTGCGTGGGTATCCGTTGCGTTTGAATGACCTGAATAAGCGTTTTTCTTCTGCTCGTTTGGCTTCTGTCGTACTGCAGTGAGTTTCTATTCTATGGAACAGTGTCCGCACACAGCTTATTTTGTGACATATTGGGTGGTTGCTGTTGAAATTCAAAATCTGATCGGTGTGCGTGCTTTTTATGTAAACTGAGGTTTGCAGTTCGCCGTCCATTGTCCTGGCTACTAGCAAATCCAAGAAAGTAAGTTTGTTTTCCTTCTCTGATTCCATGGTAAACTGTATGCCGTCCATAGCGTTGTTAAGCAGTTGTTGTGCAACCGATACTTGACTTCGTTTGAGTATCACAAACGTGTCATCGACGTAGCGAACCAAGAGTTTTGGATTAACTTCCGTCAACTTACAGCTGGCCAAAGAAATCATCGTAGAACGTCTGGACAACAGCGGAGGGAAGATTGGGAACATGACAACCAGAAGAGTATGCGAACTTCTCAACCTATGTCTCTCAACTTACTTCGCGTTCAACGGGAAAATGTATAAACAAGTGAAAGGCGCACCGATGGGATCACCTGTGTACGGACTCATCGCAGAGATTGTCATGCAAAAATTGGAAGAGGATCTACTGCCAATGATTAATCCGAAACTTGTTCTTGTCTTCGGTTTCACACTGCATGCAAACGGCCACAGTAATATAACGAGACAAGGTGCTGGAAAGCGCTTGAGTGACTGACATTATGGGATTGTGCCAGGAGATAATGTAGTAGTAGTTTTAATGATATATATATATTTAGAGCAATAAATGAATGGAGCCGCGGCCATTTATGCTCTCTGTATATGCGACAGATGTCAAATACATGCACCACTTTATGCTACAATTTCTTCACATGACCAGATAAGGTCAGCTGCAAGTCAAGCGCAATATATCCTTGATACATCGACCATCTAATTTCACAAAGTATACTGGCGATCGCGGAAGGAACACTACCCATGCCTGCGAGGTTATTAGCATTGGACTCATACTTAATGCTCCTACGCATATACCGGTCGAATACTTCGCCACTACAATGACCCACACAACAGTGACTCAAACACTGATTACACCAATTATAACGCCATTTTTGACGCCAGATGGTTTGTCCATAGACAGTATTTCCTAGGCAAGCTTGCATAGTCAAACGAGCTATAACCAATCCTCATTATCGAAACTTGGTACCTCGCTGATATATTAGACTTTAATCCAAGTACCCCCCTTTAACGCCTTATTGTAAAGATTGCTGTGAAAGAAAAGGTTGGGGATGCCTTATTTAACACCATCACATATGCATAACTGAAAGGTTTAAACATCCACCGCTGACAAATTTCCCTGATTCTGTCTGGTTTTTCTTCTCTGGAGCCTTGGTTTACGTGTATCTATCATCACCTCGCCAAACTGCTCAAATATAAGGGTTCTCCGTATCACCTCAGCTTTAGATTCTGCATCGGAATGGACGCACAAACAAAGGGTACCTGTAGGTGATTTTAACATACTTAAGATACACTGATCTTCTCAGACCTAGTTGTCTATACTAAGGGCCTTCATTTATTTAGTCAGAGTTGGTTGGACACAGTGGGTTACTTTACTAACTAGGTTGACGACCACATTAGACGTGATGTTCACATCGGGTATGGCCAGTGTACAGAGAGACGTTTCGGAAAGCATCCATGCTACCGACCGCAACATGATACTTTTTAACTTTCACGGTTAAAGTGTCCACTAAACAAGTGTCTACTTCCAATTACACTAATCGAGTATTAACTGGAATGCCTTCGGTCAAATAAAGCGGTCCAGCGATTGGGATACATTCTTTCTCTACAACTATGCATGCACAGTCGTGGAGCACTGCTATCATTCGTTTCAGCTAACCATAACCATCTATGTTGCACAAGAAAAGCGAATCGATGACGTTTAAATAGATGCACCCGAACGTTCAATCAGTCAGACTTCCAACAGACCGATCGGGCGTTAAAAATGGATACGAAGTTTACAATCATTCCATAGATGCACCGACATATCTCAAAAAGCAAGCACTTACAACTGATGGGGAGAACACATGAAGATCATGCAACCCTACAAATGACATGTGAAGTAAAAGAGCTCGTAAGGGTTCTCCGTCGAAGAACCGAGAAACGGTTTTCATTGATCACTGAACTGGTGGACGACATCAATGCGCATGTAACTCTTTCTTTTCCACCAACATGACCGTTGACACTGACGCTATAATTGCACTAAGAGATGGAGATTGACAATAACGTGCCAAGCCAAAATACTCGCAAAATTTATACTAAGCCTTAGGAAGTTCATCAACTCACTAGAGCTGATAGACAGGTGCTAAAATGTTTCCTTGACAAACGATCGTACACATTCTGGTGGCTGCATTAGCTGAACTACATACCATATGATGTCTATGCTTGCACATGCAGAAGATATTCCATCAGGTGCCTCACGAACGGTTAACCATTCAGATAGAGTTCTCTGAAGTCCGAAACAAATTAATGGGTTAGTTGACATCATACATGAACGTCCCCGCTAAAATAGTCACCTCGGGCGACTATTGCTCTTCCCTGCGACCAGTTAATAGCGCGGTTAAACAAGTATGTGCGCTCAGTACATCAAATTCCCTTCTTTATGTCAGGGATAACAGTTCGGTTAACAAATATGGCGTGCCGTAATAATTTGTTGATGATATGACAGTTGTTCACATGTACTGAGGGGTTGGTCTTCCGAATGTACTACCACTCACCCAAGAATACATTCCTTCGCTTGAGACCTGGTGGGCCAAGTGGATGAGAACGTTTCAAGCACAACAGGCAAGTATCATATTTCGCGTTCGCTTGACATTCGAAGTATCTAGCACACATAACAGCGAACGCATCTGTGTACAACCGTCTACCCGTGACCCTTGAATCAGATATCCTTGTACCCTTATGTTCTTAGAACAGATAAGTTACTGGATAGCACGAGCCAAACAATCCTTCCCTAACACCTCACAAATGATGCATACAATCCCATCCACAGTTGAAGTATGTAAGATGCTTATTCGTCCTATCCTGGAGTATCGTATCATAATCTGAGAAACTATGAGGGAAGCAGATAGAACGTCCATAGAAAAACTTCAGCGGTCATTTACTAAACAAGTCTTGAGAAAATTACGATCCTAATCACTCAGGAATGATGACAGCAACCTCATCGCCATCCAAATTAGCTGCAAAGACTAAAAAATAACTGGAGAATGCTGCACGATCTGATTCATGGTAATACCCATTGTAATCGATTCACATTAATATTGAAGCACGATTACACTCAAGAGCTAGGTAACAAAGGCCGTACCGCGGTTATACCACGATGCAAGACAGGATTGCAGTCTAACTTTCGTCTCACCAAATATGCTTCTTTGTGGAATCGGTTGCCATTCCTCAACAGGTCCTGTAAGACTGCTCAATCCTTCCGTAGTAAGTTTGGAAGCTATTGCAATCTGGACATTATTATGTCGTTTTGCTCGGGGGGAAGATCATTTGAACATCCATTTAATGAAAGCCCAGATAACCTCTAATGAGTTTAAGAACACCAATTCATGCAAGGTAACCTCCTCAGTGCTTAGAACGTATTCAACCTGCATCGTGGTCTCCTACAATCGCATAAGACAAACATATGGAATAAATACCTTGCCAGAAATGCAGACAAATGTAAGCAGCTAAATTGATATTGCGCTTGTAAAAGAATGACATCACCTGTGCGTGCATGTTCTATGCCAAATCTTATCACAGCTTTCACTGGATCCGAAACATGCCTATTATTATTATTACTAATAATAATATTAAGAGCACCTTCATGCGGTATATTGTTTCTACCAGAGGTACTACTAACCTGGAGCCTAAATGTGCCACTGGTACTGTGCACCTTAGACCGAGCACATATTGAGCGTTTGCTACGTTGCGGACTGCTCGGACAAGCGATGGAAATTTGGCACAGGGACACGGGCTACCGCCTGGGTTAGAATACGAACTAATGGTAACTCTTTCCGGCAAAAGATCTTTTAAAAGTGTGCTGAGGGAGAACGTTTAAAAACTTCATCCTAGTTTGACCAGTTACAGTCAGACCTCTAGCACTGGCGCTCTCATCTCTGTCTGCCTGCTGTTAACACCAATGTGTCAACCTATGCGGGAGCATACCTGTCCCCCATAGACGTATACATCGAGCCTTGTGCTCACATCCAGGGTGTCCCATTGACTGATGTCCCATAACAAGTATTTCACTGATAGTGCGTGTACGTAACCCCTCAGTTCGAGAATGAATTGCAGCCCGTGTAAACTTGAATAAACAACACGTTATCTTGAATTTTTAACAAGTTAACTTATTAAAACTATGCATGAATTTGTCTGCGGAAGGGTATGGATTGCGTACTGAAAGATTATTAGATGAGCTATAGGATAACATACGCGAATGTAGTTATTGTAGACCGCAAAAGTCTGATATTTTTTGGTGGCTGATTTGCAGGGTAGCATACACACTGGCCAGCATAGCTCTACCTAAAGTGCTGCTGATTCGCTTTTGCTGGGTGCGGCTATTCGAGGGAGATAATTCAGGTTGTTATTAACAACGACGATTTTTAGAGAACAGTTCCTATTTTAACGTTAATCATTCCTAATGGGGTGAGGTGTAGTGGGTTGTGAGTTGGCAAGGAGAGTCTTGTTGTAGAGAGCATCCTTGGGAATTTTGTGTAAGGAAAATGGACGAATCGCTCGTCAGTGTTTTCTACCATTGTCTAAGATGAGCCTTTAAATTCGGCCGTTGCTCTTAACACCGAATTTTCTGTTACCATAATCATTAAATATTCTTTGTGTTTACAGCAATTCTTTCACCCGTTACTTTCGTGAACTAATTTCATTGTCAACAAACTTGACAAATTCCTTTCAGGGCTTGATTAACCTTCGGGGTAATATGCGATATTCGCCTTTTGTTTAGTACAGACAAAGACTAGCAGCGTTCTCAAAGGACCTGTCACGAAAGGCGTATAGTAAAGTCAACAACATTATGCCGGCTGGCAAGTAAGGCTTAATCTCTGTCCAGTTAACAAGACGTGAATTCCGCTGGTACTGTCCAGCAACATACGATTAGCCACGAGAAGATTTATGAGACCGCAAACATTTTGCAGCGAAGGAAATTTCTGAATTTAAATATTTTGATTTTGCAGTAAACGTGTCGAGTTTCAGATATTGATGATGAATTCTTAAACCTCAATGGCTTTCACCACATGAGTTCTGACTGTCTAGGGACCCGACATCTGGCAGATATATCATCAGTTATTTAACTATGATTACTGACAGTCCGTACAATGCTCTCGGTGTCAAGCCGATTTACCTACTTTTGAAAGTATTATCGTCTATTTGGCTTGTCCCTGCAACTGTTAGCTTCAAATATACAGAAAAGCTGTCAAAGTAATTTAGTGCACACGTTTGCTCGTTATTCAAAAGATTAGTTTATACATGTGCTTGTCTCTGTGATGATTTTCATTTATTTAATGTGTTAACGTATGATTGATAGCCCAGGTGTGGATTTACTTGATGTGAAGGTTGAAATGGTATTTACTTGTCTGAAAACTGCTACTTAATATATACAACTCAAGGGGAAGTTTGGACGATGTTTAGTGATGCGAAGTGCGCGGTCCTAGTGACTTCCCTAGAATGAAAGGGTGGTTCCATTCAGTTTGGAGTACACTACCGCTCAGCCAATGTCTTGTGATTGTCTGGTACGCATGATTCTCCAAACAGACAGACGGGAATGATACTGTTGTGCAGGTTGATGGATTGTGGTCCGCCTTCGTTGATGGAACGTGCACTGCATCCACCTGCCCCCCATTTTTATTTCTTTGAGTCAACAGTGAACAATGAATGATGATTTATCACTGGATGAAGGTAAGTGCTTGACAATTGCATAGGATTGCTGGGTTGAATGCAGTGAAATCAAAATTTATGCGAATAATCTACCGAGATGCTGCCGAAATCAATTTCTTGGTTTATAACGTTAGTGTACAATATTAATCAAATACATACATAAGGAATTGCACGGGGTGCAGTGGTTTATGATGTAAAGCCTGGTCACTCAATAATGCACCGCCTCCTTGAAACTATATGACAATTAAATCTGGGAGAAGGGCGTGATTATTATAGTCTACAATAACACAGTTAAGTTCACGATGTACTGAGAGCTACGAGAAACATTTCGCAATTTTTGATAATGTCCAAAGTAGGTGATGACGCGACTGAGTTTGAGACAGAGTCTAAGCGTTGGCAAACCCGTAGGGAAAGGTAATCTCATTGTCACTCCAGAAGGCTGCATTGTTCACTCAGTTACAAACAGTTACACCTGAGTTTACTTTTGTGGCTAAATTTCAGCAATTAGAGGCATACTTTGTTAGGACCACACATGAATTAGTACACTAATATGAAATCACCTCGAAGGATTCGGTTGCATTTACTAAAATATCTTGGCAAATTCAGCTCTCGCTGGTAAGAGTGACTAGCTGCTTTCCTTGATTTCAAGAATGCGTTTGATTCTGTCAATCGATTGATTCTGTTCGAAATACTTGCGCGAGAAGACGTTCCCACGATACATGTGAACATCCTACATGCTCTATACTCGAACACTACAGGCCGTGTCAAGGTTTATGGTGGAGTATCGGATAGCTTTTCGACCAAAAGTGGCCTTCGTCAGGTTTGTCTGATTTCCCCGATTTCGTTCAATTTCGTTGTGGATACTATCATGGAGTGTTCCCTTGCAGAATCTCACTATGTAGGCGCTGAGGTGCAGCCTGTTGAAAGATTAGTTGATTTCGATTATGTGGACGATATCGTCTTGCTTTTCCACGATATTGCGGTGGCACAATCAGCCCTGATTAGCCTATCTAGATTGGTCCCATTATTTGGTATGCGCTTTGCACCTTCAAAGTGTAAAGTGTTGCTGCAGAGCCACTAGCCACTTTATGACCCCTTGACCCTTGCTAACGAGGAACTCGAGGTGGTTGATCAGTTCATTATCATGGCAGCTGCACCAGCAACGGTGGACGCATAGAAACTGACGTCAGCTCCCGCAATGCAAAGGCCAGAGCTGCCTTCTTGAACCTGCGGCATCTTTGGAAACAGAAGGGAGTTTATCTTTGTCTGAAAGGCGTGTCGACTAGACCAAAGTGAGGGCCGTCGTGCTCTGTGGTAGTGAGGATTAGTCCATTTGGTCTGAAGAGCTGAGACGCCTTCAAGTCTTTGGTCATCGTTGTCTGCATAGCATTGTTGGTATCGGATGGCACCAGCGTGTCGGCAATGATAATGTGCGTAGGCCACTACAAGTTAGTGATAAACATGATAGCTTCCTAGAACAACAGATAGCGCTGAACAAGTTGCGTTGGCTCGGGCACGTGCTACGTATGCCTGGTCACCGCTTCCCTAGGAGGGCCTTGTTTAGTCTGCCAGATATAGGGTGGCTCAAGGCTCGAGGCGGACAGAAATGGACTTGATAGTGGAAAATGAAGCCACTGAGGATCAGACTGGGTGCCGTTGATCAGTCGCGTCTTCTTGGCTGGAGTCCACGTGACCATCCTTGTGTTTGGCTCGAGACACTACAGGACATGGCTCGAGACCGACACCAGTGACGCGTCTGCTGCCGTCTTTTAATCTTATTGCCTGTTTTAAGTGTGTTTGGAGCTTAGTTATCTGCGGGGTAATGTCTGGTTATGACGCGGGACAGTAAAAGCCACAAGGAAGCAGTCCCGCCGATGTCGCCTTATCTTTTCACGATAGCCAGCTGGTTGTGACACTATGTTGCCTACACAAGGTGTAGTCGTCTTGAGATTGAATTATTGCTTAGGGCATTAAGGTTTTCAGGTAAGTCCCCTTCTGTCCC
Organism: Dicrocoelium dendriticum; assembly: GCA_944474145.2. Lineage (NCBI taxonomy): Eukaryota > Metazoa > Platyhelminthes > Trematoda > Plagiorchiida > Dicrocoeliidae > Dicrocoelium > Dicrocoelium dendriticum. The sequence goes on from CALYDF020003994.1 coordinate 22,290, forward strand.
ACTTATGATGCTTTATTTCATAGGTCATCATGGTTGTATGACAGCAAAGCATCTGTTCAAATTTCTGATGTACTGCTGTTGTTGATGTTGTTGTTATTAATGGTAAGACTGATTGTGTAGGTCCTTAACATTCCATGTTGTCGTTCACTGTGCCGCATCCAGCGCCTCTAGGTCACGCGTTAACCAAGGTTTCCAAACTTGCGTGGGGTATTCAACCTAGGGGCACAAGTAAGCTTTCTACATCACTGAGAGTAATGATGGGTCAAATTTTCCGATTGCATTCCGCAAAGAGCCGATGTGCTGGTTGCCTCATTCCGCAGCTATCTCAGGCTGTTTTGATAAGTTGTATATACTCGGTACGAGCACACCAAGGTCACGTTCCTTAAAGATGGTTTTTAATCAGTGTGCCCCAAGCAAATACATTTTGTCATGTCCATGGCCTAATTGAACGAGACGTTGTGTGGTAGGGCATTCTGAACCGACCAAACCAAACTCGTATGAAAATCGTCCAGGACCCCTTCGTGGTTGTCCGGTCTTCCGATCACTCTAATGTCTTGATATCATCCTCGAAAAATATAAAATCGGAACCAACTGACCTCGCAGGATCTTGTATGAAAGCCAAGAATAGAAGGAACCCAAACATTGAGCCTTATGGTATACGTACTTTACATAAGTTGCATAGGACAGCGATTCTCCAACTCTTACATCCAAACGACTTTCTTGAAGAAATTTTTTATGCAACCCAGGGTTGAATAGCCATTGCTGCACATTTTAAGTTAGTGAAGGAAATTATCGATGTTTTATGCGATCAAACAATTTTAAGAAATCAACAATGTTAACAACTCGACACCTGCTCCACCATAAACTACTTCAGTACACCTAGTAGGTTCGAACAATAGTTTGAGAGTACATGAGTACTTTTGACGAAAGCCATATAGCTGTGGTTTTCCAGATACTGCATCGACCAATGTGGATAATTCGTTTCCTAAATTAGGAAAACCCTTGAAACAGCGTTTGTTTGGCGGTAATTGCTAGAGTCAGTGCGTTTACCCTTATGCATATGAGTGATGATCCAACTTGTCCATATTACTGAAATTTGCTTCTACTC
>CALYDF020003995.1:0-23392 GCA_944474145.2 Dicrocoelium dendriticum
ATGTGCCACAGCACCATGCGCTCGATGTCGATAGAGTGCGACCCATCGGTGCTTGCCACTTCCAAACTTGCTGCTTCTTCTCTGCATGTGTGAGATATTTCTAACGCACTTCGGCAACTGCCTTCGTGACTTGATCGCGCCATGCAAGCCGATCAACTGCCGTCGATTCCCATGACCTTTAATCAAGATTAGAACGTGGGAGGCTCACTTGGATCATGTCCTAGTAACGCAACTTTTGTTTCCATACATGACGCTTCCCAATACTCAGCTGACCGTATGAGAGTCGTTTTGGTATCCGCGTCGAATCCATACGGCTCACATGACCGAGCCACCTAAGGTGTCTCAGCAAACGTATACAGTCCACTGCATACATTCCACTTTGTCTCAACACTTCCGTGTCAGCAACTCTGTCGCCCCATCCGATGTGCACAATCCGTCGCAAACACTGCTGATGAAACTGCTCGAGATATCGCACATCTCGCCTGTACATCGTCTGCGTTTCACTCCGTATAGAAGAACAGAGAGCATCATGGACTTGTACACCATCAGCTTCGTGTCAATAGTAAGCTGATGGTTGTCCCACACTCGATACTCAAGCTTCCCGAATGCCGCTGCTGCTTCGACACTCGGATACGCAGCTCACTGTGTATCTTCTAATCAGTCGATATCACACTCCCAAGGTAGCAGAAGCAGGAAGTGGTTTCCAATACTTCAGCACCAATGTTGATTCACGGCAATATTGAAGCTTTCACTTCCGGTGAAGGCTGAAAATGACAGACAGTTTTGCTGGTATTGATGGTGAGCCCGAATTTGGCCGCTGTCGAAGCCAGAGCATTATTCGTTTGCTGCATTTAACCTAATTGTGTGCAAACAACTCACATTCTTCAGCGAACAGCAATCTATGGTTGGTTGTCTCACAGGTTAGATTTCTTACACCGAAACGACGAACATTGGAACATTGGAACATTGGACCATTGTATTTAATGGGAATAAAAGCTGGAGCTTTACATAACCCATAGGGTAAAAGAGTACGGGTCGGGATTAATGAAAGGCCAAGCAACCTTATACCTGGTTGGACTTGCGTCTTAGCCGTATCTTCATCGGGCTTATGTGGCATTTAAACAGAATGCACGCCGGCTCAAAGCGAGACATCCCAACACGCCCTCCGAAACGTTCAACAACCAACCACCAATAAGGTGCTCCACACGAACAATGTAAGCACAAGCCGCATGAAAAGCACAAGACATCATTGCATAAATATATATATTAAACAGGGCGGGAGCTAAGACACAGCCTTGCTTCACACCAGAGACAACTGCAAAGTCATCCGAGGTCTCTTCACTCAACTGCACCCTCAACCGCATACCACTGTGCAGACATCCAAATAAACTTACAAACTTAGGCAGGCAACAAAACTTACCCAACACCGGCCCCAATGCATCACAGTCCACCGTATCAAATGCTTTGGTGAAATCAACAAAACGCGAGTACAATGGCTGGTGTTGTTCTCAGCACTTCTCCTGCAACTGCTGAGCCGCAAACACAATATCTATGGTGTTGCGACCCGAGCGGAATCCACACTGCTCTTCCGCCACATTAGGTTCCACAACCTGACTGACTAGGCGATTGAGCAGGATTCGGGCATTCACCTTGCCCACACAACTCAGCAAGTTGATGCCACGAGAATTCGTGCAACATTGCTTGCTCCCTTTGCCCTTTTACATTGGAAGCTCAAGTGCATCCTTCAGCTCAGGAGGCACCTCTTCCTCAATCAATACGCGTTGCACCAAGTGGTGCAGCGCAGTCAAAACGCGGGTCCGCCGTCTTTCAATGCTTCAGGCGGGATCCCGTCGGCCCATAGAACGCCGTTTTGCAGCTTAGCAATTGCTGTCTGCGTCTCATCCAGTGTCGGCGTGTCGGCCAGACTCGTCTTCGCATTGTGCTGTTTGAGGTCGTCAATGTAGGCCAGTCGATCTCTGAACGCCTGTTCAACAGACAGTCTACGTTTTTTCGCCAGATCTGCATTATGTCTGCAATCTGTGTGCAGGTAGAGCCTGAACTACCATGGATCAGTGTCCTCAGCTGTTCCAATCTCGGTCCATTCACCGCCTTCCAGGAGTCAAAGAATTTCTTGTGTTTGTGTCGTTCGGCGTAACCTTCCATCTGCTTCGCCTTATCGGTCCATCATGCATTTTTTATGTGACGGAGCTCTCGGGTCCTTCTTCGTCGAAGTTTACGAAACTGACTAATCTTCCCTAAGTCACTGGTGTCTGTGACAATTACAAGGACTGCTGCGTTCTTCCCCGACACCAATGCGCTAATCGTCGTATTGTCCGCATCAAACCAATCAGGCCGCTTAGAGATTGCGCGCCCGATGTTCTCCTAGGCAGCTGCTGTCACCTGGTCGCGAATGTAGTGCCGCAGGTCGTCCACTGTGGCTATGCAGCCCACCCTACACAGTCGTGCAGCCACCGCCTTCTCCAGCTCAGGACCTTTCGAACCAGTACCGAGGATGAGAATGTTAAATTTACACAGAATCCCGGCGGGAGTGTAATACATAGATCTGCGAAAATATATGTACAGCTTGGTCCGCACCAACTTGTAATCAGTGCCACGCTTAGCTCCACGCAGTTTTCGTGTCATGCGCACTTCACGCGTATCACGCTGACATACGATGACATAGTCGAGCAGGTGAGCGTGACCACTCCATGGGGACGTCCAAGTTGCTATATCACTGACACTCAGTGCAAACCGAGTGTTCGTGATCGTCAGGCCGTTCGTGGCACACAGTGAGAGCAGCCTGTCACCGTTCGCGTTCGCTTAACCAATGTCATACAAACCCATAACATATGTCCACACAGATGCGTCAAGCCCAACGCGCTCGTTGAAATCACCCAGCAGAAATAGTCGGTCGCTCATCAGCACAGACCGCATCCGTAGGATAGCTGAGTGTAGAATCGATCACCTGTGTCACATAAATAAATAAATTTGTATATTTACCGACAGACTTTGCACGGCCCCATAAGTGGGAGCAATCATTTGTATAGTTAATACGTTTCATAACATTAAAGAAAAGTTTATTAATAGCATTTCGGATCATAATGCTTTTTCCTTAAGTCCTAGACCCGTGCAACTCCTATGTAAAATTTACGGATGTCTGTATCGTCAGGAGTAGGTAATAAATGGAGGGACTATTATGCTGCAAAGACACAGAACTTGGTATGGTATGTAATGATATGTAATGGGTAAGCTATCTGTAATCGAATATCTTCTCATTTGTTTTTTTATACCAAATTCTGTCAATGTTTCTAGTGTTTGCTGTGAGTCAAATATCTTCAAAGCATTTGGTATGGTGAGGAAGGTCTGAAGGAGATTTCGAAACGTGACATGGCTTGTACACATGCGTATCTGTAGGGGTAGTCTATTCCACAGATAAGTGTATCTCACTAAGAAGAAATTCGATCGAATTTTATGACATGAAAGGTTTGTACGTATCAAATAGCCGCCGTTACGTGTGGGGTAGGCTGTAGTATTTCGTAGTTCAAATGCGGTGCTGTCTGCGTAAATTCGTTGGTTTATGATATTGTAGAAGAGAAGGAGGTTGTTCTTTAAGCGTCTCAGCCAAAGTGGATCCAGCTGGAGTTTTCGACAGCGATCGTAATAAGTCAGGTTTTGGCAGCGCCCCATGACCAGCTTGGTAAATGATGGTTGGACATTTTCCAGAGCCGTTCTGTCTTTCTTTCTCAATTGGCTCTGGACGACAGTACAATATTCCAGAGTCGGTCATACTATTGTCTTGAATGACTCAAGTCGTGCTTCTGGTAGGGAGAACGTTCTAGTGATATATCCGTATAACTGCCTTGGTTTCACAACCTGATAAAGAACATGTTCGGAGAAATTGAAAGAGTTGGAGTACCAAATTCCTAAGTCCCGAACTGAATCAGATGTTGGGATCACATTACCGGCTCATATAATTGAGCCTTCTGGGATGCGGAATCTGTACCCAAGTACTTAGGAATTCACAGCGCAGAACCTCATTAATAAACGCTCACTAGCTATATTTAGCGCGGATAGGTCCTCACAGATGTTCCCTAAACGCATATGTAGTTGGCCTGGATGTAATGAGCAAACCAGTTTGACGTCATCTGCAAACAGAAATGGGTGTCCATGTTTGTTTGGGTCACATATATTGTCTACGTAGATTAAATAAAATTGGCGGTTCGAGCACACTTCCTTGGAAGACACCGCTGGTTATTTGCTTTGTTGAAGAATGTTGCTGAACGATTTTAACGACCTGAGTTCGACCGTTTAGTTACGAGTCGAACCAGTTAAGCAGCGGATTTCCAATTCCATATGACTCTAGAGCAGACAGCAGTGACTTGTTTGGCACGCGGTTGAACGCCTTTTGCATGTCCAACTGAATTAAAATAATTGCCATTCCTCTGTCAATAATAGTCTTGATGTGATCGCGAAATTGTAGCTGGCATGTAACGCAGGAGCGTTTTGAGAGAAAGTCGTGCTGTGAAGGGTCGATCAGATTGAGTCTTGTAGGGTATTGGACAAAGTTCCTCTTGACTATTCGCTCCAGGGCTTTGGGAGCAGCAGAGTTGTGATTTATTAGGGGGTAGCTTGACAATTGATTTTTCGGGTCACACTTGTGCTTAGGCGTTATAATGGATTGCTTCCATTGAGCTGGAATGCAGCCGGTAGTGAGTGCAAGTGTGAACATGTTTAAAAACATGAGAGCGAGGTTTTTTCCTCCGACTTTTATAACAGTTGGGAAGATGGCATATGGACCTGGATGAGTTGATGATTTAATGGCTGCGATAGCACTATTCACCTCTCTTACCGTCAAAAGGGATATTGCAGTATATATATATATATATCTGTATATATATGTGTATATATATATAGGGCTTGCAGGAGCTTTCACTGTAGTGTTAGGGCGTTACTTTAATAAAACTGGGGGAGTGTCCAAGCATTGGTTGATATCATGAGGACTAGGCAACCTACAATGTTACGCAAAGTTGGATGCTAGAGTGCTGAGGTTGCACTACCGCCCGGCAGAGTGGATCACGTCCACCGTCGTTTCGTTGCAACCTCGGCAGACCACATATTGCTACGCCCGACAACCAAGCCAACAGTCCCAGTGGCCACACAGAGCATAATCAAGCCTGGAGCTTAACCAATACGTCGTTCGACTAGAGTCCGTCATCCAGTTGATCGTTACCAGGCTATCTGAGGGAGTGCAACATAAAGGGAGGAGTATGAGGCGTATGATTTGCCATCTACAATCCGTACTCACACCAGCACTGACCGCGAAACTATGCCTGACTGGTGACTTGGTTTCAGTTACTTGATCGCTGCTCTGTACCCGTTCTGGCCAGAATACACATTTGCATGCTACCATCTAGTTGTGCTCCGTTGCTTTTGCGTCGTGCAGCTAAGAGTCATCATTACGTTCGCAGGGTACCGTTAGTTTCATACGTGTAGACATTCATGGCACCCGTATTGGTGGGAACAGCCTGTGATCATCTGTGGTATTCGCAGACAGGATTATGAATTCTGACGATGTCTGAATTCGGCCAAGCAACGGATCAGAATTTGTGGCTTTGTGTACGGGCGGGATATTTGCGCAGTGTTCAAGAATATGTTTGTTGATGGCCCTTTTCACGGTGGTGAGTGAACACGTCTAGATTGTGTTGAAGAACGAAGTAACTGATCAAAACAATCGTTTATTTAAAATGAAATTGTCTGTTACTTCTGCTTTTACAATGTGTATCTCGAACTAACTTTCTAAAGGCTTAGATTTCTATTTCTAAGGGCCTATATTTACACTGTTTCAGAAAACTATGTGAACGATGACAAAGGATTCAATTTGAAATCAGTCTGTTACGGTGTAATGGTGTGGAGTATTCTTAGTTATTTACCTGAAATCCAAGCTGATAACAAAAGGTAGCAGCACACGTTAAACTGTTGAATTCAAACTGAGTCACCTAGGAACTGCGAATTCTGAACGTGTTTTACTCGATCGATGAAGTTGGATTTCGTGTCAAGGAGATTTTGAAAGAATGGCTCATTCACGAAAGTCCCATTCCTGCCTTCTGGTCAGACTGCGTTGATTCAGATCGACCGGACATCCATTAAACGAGGAAATAATCCCAGCACAATCTTTTGCACTTCACACTGAACAACGTGCATTTGTGAAACTGACATGGATGTAACATAATGCACATTCGCATTTAGCAGGTAGAGGTGACTAAATGAAACGACTGTAAATAATTTGCTTTTTCTGTTTGTGCAAATGTTATCTAGCATCGTCTAGAAATAAAAGGTTTATCTACTTATTTAGTTACATCGCCAACTAAGATTAGTTTGGCTATCCTTCTCACCAGACTCTGACAACATCCTAGCAATTTTAGTCAAACAATGAGGCCCATGCATCCGCTTGTTTCCGCTTAATTTAGTTGCAATTCCATGACCAACAACGAGTAGCAAATGTATTGGAAATAATCAAAATTCTAATACCATGACACGAAAGTTTTTCTACACTAGATGAACTGTTACCACACAATCCACCATATTTCGATTATGTCTAGAATCATGGCAGGATTAGTTAAAGAACGCGTACTAGTAAACAAGCGTTCCATGAGATTCATCAGTAAACATCAGCGCGATTTTTAAACGTTAGATCGTGTATCAACCGACAGTTAGATTATCTTGATTATGTAATTAGATCAAGCGAAGACGGAAGTGCTATCGTAATATTTCTTGTTATCCCGAAGGTCTTTGACCGTGTCCCACACAGCTTATAACAACGGAAGCTTATGTTTTATAACATACGAAAATTCGCTTCTAAAGTAGTTGTCATTCTATCGCCAGGATAGTAAGCCTGTAGTCAGTATCCGTAACTGTACATCTGAAACCAATTCCAAATCTGATGGAGAGATATAGGGTAGGGTGCTAGGCCCGATTTTATTCTTAGTCTAATTCCACTATCTCTTTGATAAATTATGTCCAGGAAGCCATTGTTCTTTGCTGATGAGGTTACAATTGTGTGTTGTTCCTCCCCTGGGTAAGCTAGTCCCAATTCAGTCTGTATGCAGTCTGAATTATCCGCATTAGATCGCTGCTAACTCATGGATGTTGCACTTCGCCACTGACAATTTTCATCTGTTGTGCCATGTCTGTGACGCCTTTCAGAATGTAATAACCTAAAACAACACTGCTATTTATGTGTGTGGCACAGTCCGTGACCACTGTCTAAAATAATCTGCCCTACAAAATTTGCTAGAGAACGTTATATATTCGCGGGCTTCTGCCTGGACAACGATCGCCTGCATAAGCCGCACTATTATCTAAAGGGAATCCAAGCAAAAAACTTTTGAAAATGTGTTAGACTGCAACTTGGATACTGCATGATATTGTGCGGAAACATGAGCAAATTCGACATCATTTCACTAGAAAATGCTCAACGATCTATCACGAAGGGATGTTTGAACATGCGTAGCATTTGCCTAACCTGAGTGTTGCGAGGCTCTGCAACTTGAACCACAATAGCTGCGCAGACTCAAACATAATCGATGCCTTCTCTATCGCCTATTATTCCGATTAAGCTTTAGAGATCACACAACTCGCGTTTCATAATCATAAGCACTATGAAATTAGAAACAGTGAGCAAGAACTGCATATACATGAGGGAGGTACAAAGTTCTACTCAAATTTTCTGTTAGCAAAATATGCGTTAATATGGAATAAACTGCTATTGAATATATTACACTGCACCATCTATCCACAATTCACGTGGATGTACAATAGGAAGCTGACTTTATCAAGTATCTTATCAACGGTTAGCCGAGAGATGAGTGTTAATGATTTGTATTAAAAAGAGTTTTGTTGCACTTGAAAGTTTCCACATCCGCTACTTGTCTCAAAATTATACTTTTACCTACAAATGAAGGAATCCCTTGTCATCCAATTGCAAACGCTTATTGCAGCAGCCTGTGCACTGCCTTCTAACCAATACCGTCTTCATCTCCTTTGATGCACTAGTGTAGTGGTGCACCAGGCCTTTCAAACTGAAATCATCTCACGGTCATCGTTGCTCGCCAAGATTTTCGATCAAACTGAGCTTGGCCCATCGGCAATAGATTGCTAACATCATTATGGTTTTATCTGCTCATAGTTTATAGTCTACCATGTTTCCTTGTTGGCAACGAGTGGGCTGATGATTCGTAGTGACGGGTTACATATTCCAGGCTAAATTTTACACCTGTGCTTTACATACTGGCACTGACTCACTGACAAATAACGAGAAATGTGCCATAATCGATTGCACCGCATGACACAACGGGTTGAGTATTCATCGCCCATAGTGCATGTAACAAAGGAGCCCACATAAAAATAACCCTTCTCAAACAAGCGAGGTATTCTTTGCTATTTCGCTACACCGGCACACAGCCAGTTGCAGCATGGAAGTGCGGGGGAAACGTATCGAGGGAATACGCTGCATGGAAGCAGGTCCCCTGTGAACTGTTCCATTGATGGAGGTATTACTTTGCTTGAACTTTTGATTCAATCCGCATTTGTTAACCTTCCAATTGTCTTTCTCTCTCTAATACTTTGGACTACTAATCACTTCAAAAACCTATTTAGCATCCGTTGTACAAAACATGAACAATGAAATATTTTATGCGAGCTCGTTGTACAAATTGATCAGACCACTCAGTTGGACTGTGGCTCGCACCGTTGAGGAATATACTTTATATTTGCTTATTTATGTATTTGCACAAACAGATGTGTATAATGCGAGAATAAGGGGATATCGGTGAGACAGTTTCAATGGCACGATTCCTGAGCATCCTTACCCGACAGATAACGCAGCATTGGACACACTCCAAGCTGTCATCCTGACGAGAAGACAACGGTAAAGGCGCTACTATTTTGGACTGCGAGCCAAGTTTTGTATACTTTAGAGCCAGGCACAACTTGGCTGTTATGGGATCCAGCTTTGAAGATGAGACAGTCCAACACATCTCAGTCTAGTAGTCAGTGACAACATTTCCTGCTGCCAAATTAAATTTTGCCAACCTGGAGACTTGTGCCGTCTACCGTTCGTTAAAGTAAGCAACACTCCTTGATAAGTGATGACTGGGCACACAAGGACCGTAGAAAAACAAAGGTTTCCTATCCGATAATACTTACTTAACTTAGGATTTCATCCGGCTATTTAATATACCCTGATAAGGGCTAGACTCTAGTACTTATCAACGTGACACATTGTTGCAAATACGCAGGTTTCGCGCGACACGAACTGTGTCCCGCTGGCAACGATGGTCGAAGATGTTTAGGATTTTTAGTCTGTACGGACCAAGATATACCACCATGCTGCAGAACGACTCTAGTTTATCCGGTTGGTGGGAGTTCTAAAACTACGGCAAATTCACTATTTAGTGACACAAATTCATGAAAGCAACTGTAGCTCCAGTAATAGGTGAATTAGCTCCGGAAAGTAAAATCTTCGCCACTGATGAAGCAGCCGCCAATATAGGTTAGATGAGCACCTAGCTCCAGGAAATCGGAGTAAAGAGTCGAGCGACAAATAAGCGGCTTGTCTTGCCGTAAAAGCAAGTTTACCTGTGAAAATCCCGTATGATGGGAACGTTACGGAGATGTGCTTATTTGCTAACCGATGGTACTGTTACACTTTGCCAATTCCTTACAGATTATGATGAATCCAACAAAAACGATTTTTATCATTATTCACTCCCCTGCAAATTTTTGAAAATAGTTTCAACGGTTGCTTACTTTCGACAGTGAAATGCGCGGAAAGAATACAAAGCTGGTAGATGCATACGGTTTTATTGTCTCTAGCATCAGTAACCATAAAGGATATGCGTAGTTATGGAAACAATTGCTGCGCCCCGAATAACTTGAAGTGCAGAGTGAATGACAGAGGTTCATCCCTTCGTCTGTAATAGCGTTAGGCTGATAAGCAATTGTTTCTTTACGCACGCTTATAGCGAAATCCTCAGCAAACAGCGGTGTTTAGCGTGGCGTAACATAAATATGAACGGGGAACCCAAGTATATCAAGTGACTCGCGAGTAATAGGTGTTTGCCTATTAAGAAAGGCATTTTCGTACGCAAGCAGAGACTTCGAAGAGCATGAGGTTGCAGTAAGTTCCAGAACGGTAGGAAGACCACCTTTGCATTCTGGATATAGAGCTTGCAGACCTCGGAATAAGCAAAATTTGACGCAACAAATAAAAGTAAATAAAGCGGAATGGGACAAACAGCTTGCCAGATGGACAAATGAAGACTGGGAGCAGATAAGAAGCAACAGCTTTAATTTGCCAAGCATTTTACATTGCTTGGGTATTTCCAACAGCTAATCTGTGTTTTATTTTAGGTGGTTTTCAGCGATGTGTGTAACATACTGTCCTCTGGCCAACGCTCTCTATATGTCCTGCGATTGCCTGGACAACTGATGAGGGAAGACTGTCTAGTTCAGCGAGTCAGACATCCCGCTCAGGTGATGAAACAGAACGTTATGAGCATCTATGGAATTAGTTGACTCCACGTCACCCATGGTAACATGAACCAGCAGCAGTGCAAAACACTACTAGAGCACCAACTGATCGCTCAGCAGTATGAGTGGCAAATAAAAATATTTGCGAGGACAAGAGACTTCATTTTCATGCATGACTATGTTCCATGTCACAAGAGTGAAGCTACCAGTTTTCTTGAGGTTTGTTTTATTGAAGTGGCACTATGGATTGCTATGGATTCCGTCGCAACGAGACTGGACCTTAACGTGGTGCGACGGTTTGCGTACCTCATTGACCCATTGAGCTATACTGGGTGATGCCTTCGAGCATCTTGAGAGCTACTCCTACCAGGTTGGTCAATAGTGAGAGGTCAGACAAACTCAGTCTCCTGGTCCTCCAGGTTGGGGGTTTGAAATGGGATGGCGTCCATTTCTGTAAAACGAAATCACTGCCACCCCGCTGCCTTGCGGACAGGCTTTTGAGCCAAAGGCTTTGGATGAGGACCCTAATCGTTCTGCTGTCTAGGTCTGGGCGCCCTGGCAGTATCTCAGCCCACATACAACCATGACATTTTCTTCAAACATAAACTTCATCATGCATCGGCCGTCGCGCAGATTATCAAGGGTCGCCTTATCTGCTGCATACAGCAGGGCGGATAAGCGAAAGCATGCTACTGCTGGCGCCTCCCTTCTTTCTTTTCCACCTTTTTCTCTTACTCCCATCCCGGCCCCCATTACTAACCTTCCTTCTATAATTCCCAGCTTAATTGACAGCAACCGAAGTGCTACTGGAGTAGAACCATCTGCAGCCACCATCCCACAGCACCTATCGGGCGCCTATCGGCAAAAGTCCCTTATAAGGCCACGCTGTCCCGTTTCCATGGCGACATTCAACGTCCGCACTCTAAGACAAACAGGTCAGCAGGCTGTACTCGCACGCACCTTGGACACACTGGGTGTTGATGTGTGCTGTGTGTCCGAAACTAGGATTAATGACCCTAACGGGGTTATTGAATTAACTGCACCCGGCTTATCCTCTCGTTATTGGTTTCACGCATCCGGAGACGCCTGATGCGGCACTCACGGGTCAAGCTGGTGTAGGTGTCATTCTCAGCTCCAAGGCTGAGTCATCGCTGGTTGATTGGATTCCGGTGAACAGCCGTTTATGTGCAGCCCGTTTGACGACATCAGCTAAGGTGAATTCGCGAAGTGAAACAAAAGGCTGTTTGTTTGTGATTTCTGCTTATGCTCCCACCGACTGCAGTTCTAACGTTCTTAAGGACACATTCTATCACGAACTGAACACGCTGCCACGCAGTGCTACTAGTTCAGATATTATAGTACTTGCAAGGGATTTGAACGCACAAGTTGGGCGTCTGAGCTCTTCAGAAGCTCAGCTGGGTTTTAAGTATGGACTTAACGCCGAACGGACTGACAACGGCGAGCGTATGTTGCAACTGTGTGCGAAGCACCAGTTGTTTCTTACTAGCACTGCTTTTAGACACAGTGGGCGCCGAAGTGCCACTTGGCGTCCACCTGTAGCTGGTCAGCGATGGACCCAAATTGACCACATAGCCATAAGTTACAGGTGGCGCGGTTCCATTCTGGATTGCCGCTCGTACTGGAGTACCTGTGTCGACTCTGACCATGCCTTGGTGCGCTGTCGTTTCACCATGAACTTTAACGGAATGCGCACAAAGCGTCTCCCCCGATTGGCAATGGAGAAGTTGTCCCAGCCCTCTGTCAGGCAAGCCTATCAAGAAGCACTGCATAGCGAACTCTCGCTGTCTTGTCCTAATGATACTGAACTTCAGTGGAATAGGATCTCGGCCACTATGCACGACGCAGGAGCATCTGCTTGTGGCACTATCAGTCGTCATCGCACCAGTCACTGGATATCCGAGAGGTCCGCGAACCTTTTGGATGCTAGAAGGCACCTCACGGCTGGTTCTGAACACAATGTGACCAGACGGGCTATTAGGCGTGAACTAAAGCGGAGCCTACGTGCTGACAAGGAAGCCTGGTGGACCAGTCGGGCTCAAGAAATGGAGGAGGCAGGAGCAGTAGGCAATTACCGGAAGCTCTTCCAGCTAATACGCACCACTGGTCCGAGAAAACCAGGCGTCAGTGAGACAATCAGGGACAGCGCGGATGCGCCGATACACAATAAGGAGCGCCGTAATGCACGTTGGGCTGAGCACTTTGAACATCAGTTCAGCTGGCCCCCTGCTCTCGGACCTCTTCCTACTCAGGTGATGCAGGACGAGCCATGGAAGGTTAGTTTAGAGCCTCCGTCGGAGGCCGAGGTCCGAAACGCGATCACAGCCCTCAATCGTTTTCGTGCCGCTGGCCCGGATTCCCTACCACCTGCACTATTTAAGGATGTAGGTGAGGTCCTCTGCAAAGCACTGACCTCCCTATTCGAACGTATCTGGAACAAAGAGAGTGTGCCGGCTAATTGGAGCGAATCGATTATAGTGGCAATATACAAGAAGGGCAGTCGCACAGACTGTGCGAACCATAGGGGTATTAGCCTAACGCCAGTTGTGACAAAATTACTGGCCTCGATTATCGTTCGTCGCCTCACTGCAGAACGGGAATCTCGGATTAGAGAAGAGCAGGCCGGTTTTCGCCCAGGACGTGGCTGTATAGACCATATATTTACTTTGCGGCAGGTGCTAGAGCAGCGTCACGCATACCGCAGACCGACAATAGCTGTGTTTTTCGATTTCAAGAGTGCGTTCGATTCAGTCGATCGATCGATTCTGTTCGAAATACTTGCGCGGAAATGTGTTCCCACGAAATATGTGAACATCCTTCGTGCTCTATACTCGAACACTAGAGGCCGCGTCAGGGTCTATGGTGCCCTATCGGATAGCTTTTCGACTACAAGTGGCGTTCGACAGGGTTGCCCGATTTCCTTATTTTTGTTTAATTTCGTCGTCGATTCTACCATGGAGTGTTCCATTGCGGAATCTCACGATGTAGGTGTTGAAGTGCTGCCTGGTGAACGGTTAGTTGATCTAGATTATGCGGACGATATCGTCTTGCTTTAGGACAATGTTGAGACGGCACAATCAACCCTGAGTAGCCTATCCAGAGTGGTCCCATTATTTGGTATGCACTTCGCACCTTCAAAGTGCAAAGTGTTGCTGCAGGACCACCAGCCATTCGATGACCCCTTGACGCTTGCTATCGAGGAACTCGAGGTGGTTGATCAATTCACTTATCTTGGCAGCTGCATCAGCAATGATGGGCGCATAGAAAATGACGTGAGCTCACGCATTGCAAAGGCTAGTGCTGCCTTCTTGAATTTGCGTCATCTTTAACGACAAAAGGGAGTTTCCCTCTCTCTGAAATGCCGTGTATACAAGGCTACAGTGAGGGCCGTTCTGCCGTATGGTAGTGAGACTTGGCCCCTTCGGTCTGAAGATCTGAGGCGCCTTCAAGTCTTTGATCATCGTTGTTTGCGAAGCATTGCTGGTGTCTAATGGCACCAGCGTGTCCGCAACGATGATGTGCGTAGGCGAGTACTAGGTGGTGATGATCATGCTAGCTCCCTAGAACAACGGATAGCACTGAATAAGTTGCGTTGGCTCGGGCACGTGCTACGCATGCCTGTTCACCGCTTACCTAGGAGGGCCTTGTTCAGTCTACCAGGTGTCGGATGGCGCAAGGCTCGAGGTGGACAGAAGTTGACTTGGCCGCGAGAAATGAAGTCACTGACGACCAAACTGGGTGCCGTTGGTCCGTCTCGCCTTCCGGGTTGGAGTCAACGTGACTCATCTTGTGCTTGGCTCGAGACTTTACAGGACATGGCTCGCAACCGACACCAGTGGCGCGTCTGCTGCCGTCTCCTAATCGGAGTGTCTGTTTAAAGTGTGTTTGGTGCTGCGTTATCTGTGGGGTAATGGCTGATTATGACGCGTGGCAGTGAAAGCCACAAGGAAGCTGTCTCGCCGATGCCGCCTTATCTTTGCACGATAGCCAGCTGTTTGTGACGGTATGTTGTCTACACAAGGTGTAGGCGCCTTGACCCTGAATGTTTGCTTAGGGCATTAAGGTTTTCAGGTAAGTCCCCCTTCTCTCCCTCTTCTTATTCTTTATTTCATAGGTCCTCATGGTTGTATGGCAGCGAAGCATCAGTTCAAATGGCTGATGTACTGCTGTGGATGATGATGATGATGATGGATTGCTAATAGCCCTGACATCAATTCATTAGGGAACCGATGAACATTTCAAAAGTTAACGATGAAGAAAAAAAATATTCTATGTCAGGGGTGACGAGCAGCCTTGTCCTCCACACATGCTGCGTTGTGAAGGATTTCCGGTCGGTGCTGAGGATGCTGCAATGGTTGTTTAGGCGAATCGCTCCTGCAGCAGCTCTTCCTCGGAAAGCCAAATGATGCTATTGTACTAAAGCTTGGTGGTCCAGATATCCCACTTCCCCTTCTTAACTTGTTCTGCCTATCGATGCAATCTGGGAATGTACCTACACGGTGGCAAACCGTTACGGTTATACCAAGTAATAAAGGAGGGCACAGATTTGACAGTGGGAACTACCGGCAGATATACCGCCCCTCCATTCTCTGTAGAATGATGGAGAGACAAATTGCCCCAAAATAATAGACTTCCTACTGGCCCATGACCTCAATGACCCTTAATGACCTTCGACGTGAATTCCTGTAAGCTCGCTCCTGTGTGACTTGCCACTTGGCATTCCCTAACAATCTTTCCTTGTCAGCAGTGGTCAAGTATCTAGAAATACAGAAGGCATTTCACCGAGCACCGCACGACAAGTAGATGGATAAGCTGGCTTCATTTGGTATCGGCGGCTAGCTGCTAGCATGGCTCAGGTCGTTCTTCTCGAACCGAACCCAAGTGGTTAGGGTTAGTAGCGAAATTTCCACGACTAGGCCAGTGCTGAGTGGTGTAGTTCAGTGCTGTGTCATCGACTCGCTGCTCTTCTTGTTGTACATAAACGATCTATTCGAAGTTATACGCCTTGGTATCCCATACCTATTTGCAGACGACAAAAAATAATATACGCTTTCAATCGTACAGACACGAGCTCTATCATTTACACAATTGCAAGTGATCTGAATTCATTGGAACTATGGTGCACTTATAAAGACATGTCACTTTCACCGGAGAGGTGTCCTCTCCTTCTGTTTCGCTGCACAATAGCCCATAGGAAATTTACTCTTTGTGGAAAGCCGCTAATCTGCAGCAATACCATTAAAGCAATATGCCTGCACTAATCTTGCTCGTTATACTTTGCGGAGCACACCATAAGTGTGGTATCGAAAGGCCTACTAATCCAAGTACTTACGACGCGGGAAGCGATTGTTCCTATGTACACACTAA
This sequence comes from Dicrocoelium dendriticum, assembly GCA_944474145.2. NCBI lineage: Eukaryota > Metazoa > Platyhelminthes > Trematoda > Plagiorchiida > Dicrocoeliidae > Dicrocoelium > Dicrocoelium dendriticum. The sequence continues at coordinate 15,916 of CALYDF020003995.1, forward strand.
CAACGTGACCACTGCTTGACTATTGTGTGCTGATCTACAGCAGCATAAGGAAAAGCGACTGTACTGTACCGGAAAACGTGCTTTCAGTATTTTGCAACATGAGATTTTACGGATGTTAATCTTTAAAACATCCACTTGTTTTACTGACACAAATCGCTTTGGTGTGTACTTGCTGCACCGTTTCTCGTTCTGGTTTGCTTACTTCCTATTTTTGAGGCCTGCACTAAATACGTTGGGTTTAGTCGCCTCCAACTCCTATACTGTCGGTAGTTGCCACTAATTTATACGTGTCATTGATTACCGACTAGTATCCCAGGCACCACCTAACAACTGGTGACTTCGGTCCAATGCACGCCAACCGCCATTTTGAATTTTCATTCTGGTGAGCTCGTTCCAACCATTTTCTGATACATTAGTTGTGATCAGATTGTTGTCATACCTACCACATTTTGATTCGCTTTCTGCAATGGAAAATCTAGAGGATGGGCTACCGCCGTACACGTTTATCGCTGTCGAGCACATCCTGCTCAATGCAGTTGTTTTAGCCTCCCCCCACCTTTTTGGGTGCATGATCCTTCGTTATAATCTTTGCACCTAAAAAAACGTTTTTGTACATGCGCAGGATTTCTGCTGATTTCGTCATGTTTACTCAGCTACAATCTCGCCGTCCTCAAAGTATTTTCACTCAGGTGAGTGGCATCATATTTTCCCCCTCCCACTTGTAATCAAATACGAAACTCTTAAACAGGCTATTATTCGATCAACCTTGCCTTCTGAAAAGTTCCGTCTGCAGCAACTATTTAGTGATCTGTAACTAGGAGATAGTACGCCCCCAGTCTTTTGCGCGACATGCAACAACACATCCGCACGTTCAACATGGACGTGGGGACGCTCTGCGAGCTGTGCATGCAGCGCCTGCCTGAAAGCAATCAGGTTATCTTTGCAGTAGCAAGTGGCTTGCAAATCAGAACAATCGCAGACCTTCAGACCGCGTCATCGAACGTCACAAGCCAGAGACTGGCACCAACACACCTAAGCACCTATGTGTTGCCGCAATTACACCGACAATCACGGCTAGTCAACTGTCCATAATTAATCCATTATCATAGCAGATAGCGTCGCTTCCGCGCCAGATCGAGGAACTCAGTTTAAACCGTAAGCAATGCAGCTGCTCTAGATCATCGCCCCTTAGCACAAAATCTGGTGCCCCAGGTTGTTGCGTTTATTACTCGCGTTTCGGTAATAAAGCCCGTAGGTGCGTACAGCCATGTAGCTACTCCGCTACAGATGGTCCGCCACGCCGGCCTGTAATGGTCAAGAACGACGTCGGCAAAGCCCACATTCGTCTTATCAACATTAGGAATTATGATTCCGAGACCGAGTTCTTAGTTGATACCGGGGCGGAAGTCAGCGTCATTCCCCATATGCCAGGTGCGCCAACCGCTTCTCTGTCGATAAGCTTAGGTATTGATAATGGTACATCAATAGCCACCTACTGTTATCAGTTGCTAACCCTGGACTTATTTCTTCGGCCCACGTTCCGCTGGGTATTCACCGTAGCTGCTATCCACTTTGCCTTCAACGGCAGTGTCTTTCTCAGGCATTATGACTTCTCGGTCGATGCGAAAGGCCAGATGATAGTCGACACTGCAACGAAGCTCCATGCACGTGGCATCGCCGTCGATATCACTTCTATACTACCAGTCTATGCTTTTCCTAAGACCTCGCCAGATTACGCCGACCTCTTTTCTCAGTATTCCAAGCTGGTTCAGCCAATGAACGCAGCTTTGCCTGTGGCATCCCAAGTCACGCACCCTATACGGACGAATGGTCTACCCCTCTCAAGCTGTCCACGCCAACGATCGAACGAGAAACTATAGGTAGCTAGGGCGGAGTTGGGGCACATGCTCGAAGTAGGACTAATCCGCCCTTCCGACAGCCCTTGGTCCTCTACCCTGCAGAAGTTCACCATGAACTCGGATGACTGGCGCTCTTGCGGTGATTATCGAGCACGCAATCGGCTAACCGTCCTAGATAGGTGTCCTATCCCAAACATGCAGGATCTTACCGCATGCCTTCTATGTATGACGATCTTCAGCAAGATCCATATGGTTCTCGCCTCTCACCAGGTAATTGTAGAAGGAAATGCCTTTCCTAAAACAGCCGCTCTCATTTATTGCGGCTTGTTTTTAAGAATGCCATTTGGACTAAGAAACGCCCTACAAAACTTCCAATGTCCCAGCCACGATGTCACACGTGGCCTAGAGTTCGCTTTATCCTACCTCGATGATAATTTAGTAGCCAGTTCATCGGGAAAAAGAACACCTAGAGCATTTTCGAAATCTTTATCAGCGATTGACCCAACACCTTGTCACAGTCAACCCAACTAAGTGCGAATTCGACAAAGCAACGGTAGAATTTCTTGGCCACCTCGTTTCATCGTCTGGTATCGGACTCCTTCATGATAAGATTCAGGCAATAAAAGACTTCACGGCGCCGACATAATTTAAGCACCACCGTCAAGTTTGTGGTTTGGTCAAATACCACCGACGCTTCCTTCCGCCCTGCGCTCAACTCATCCAGCCTCTGAGTGACCTACCCATAAGAAATGGACGTAAATTCGCTTACCCTGACACAGCACAGACAGCCTTCTCCGAACTCAATGATGCTATCTCCAACGTAGCCCTCCACACTCATTCCGAATCGACTACACTCCTTTCTATTACGACTGATGCTTTAGAAGTCGTGGTAGAAGCCGTTCGCCAACAACACGTTTGTGAGTACTGACAATCTCTTTTGTTCTTCTTCAAGCGCCTGCATCCAGCGGAAATCCGCTACAGCACGTTCGGCAGAGAACTGCTCGCCATGTACATAGCCATTTGTCACTTCCGGCACATACTCGAAGGCCGCACTTTCACGATATAGACTGACCACAAGCCCCTCATATTCGCCTGTAACTCTGCTTGCGACAAGATTCACCAAGGGAAACAAGACACCTAGACTTTGTCACGCGGTTCACTGCCGACATACGTCCTGTCTCAGGTGTCGACAATTCCGTCGCCGGCGCTCTATCACTCGTCAACCTCACACTCCAGTCTTTGCCTACCGTCGAGCTTGCCACCATGGCATTGGCTTAGGCTCAAGATGAAGACATACAGCATACTCTGCAGTTCACTTCGCTGCAAGTGCAACATGTTCCTCTCCAAACCACGGAAGGAACGATTCTCTGTGGCACTTCCACAGGTTGTCCTAGACCCTTCGTTCTCATCTTCTTCCGACTCACAGTCTTTGACCCACCACACTCACTATCACATTCCTTGTAACCGAACGCTTTTTGGCCACGCGTAAAGAAAATTTTCGTACCTGAGCTCGTGCCTGCCTTCGATGCCAGCGCTTCAAAAGACATCTTCACAACCGCAGTCCACTTAAATCATGTCCAGCCCCGAAATCTCGTTTCTTGCATATACGCGTAGACGTGGTATGTCACTTTCCTCCTTCACGCGGATTCCTATACATTCTTACATGTTTCAACCGCTTCACCAGATGGCCAGAAACCATTCCCGTAACAGACGGCACAGCTGCGCTTGTTATCCGGACCTTCTTAGATCGGATGTTCTCGCACTACGGATGCCCATCCACGATTACAACTGACCGAGAAACACCCTTCAAATCTTCACAATTCGATACGTTCTGCAAACTTTTAGGCCGCCGTTGAATTCATACCGCAGCGTATCACACAACAGCCAACGGGTTAGCTAAAGACTTCAATAAACAGCTAAAATCCTCACTCTGCGCCTCCTCCGACCTTAGCTGGAGCGAAAACGTTTCGCTCGTACTTTTAAGCATTCCCAGCAGCATCAAATCTGACTTGCAATGTGCACCAGCAGAGCTAGCTTTCTGTATAATGCGCAAGTTGCCAGGAGAATTCGTTTCACTTCCCGCATCGACGGGTATACCTACGACAAACTTTGCGTCCTCTCTAGTTCAACGCATATAAGTACTATGACCGACTCCGTCCCCTGAGCAGACTAGAAATGTGAAAATGCACAGCGGACTCTCTACCTGCAATCACGTCTTCCTCTGCACGGAAGCAGTGCGACGCTCTCTGCAGTCAGCCTTCACTGGCACTTACAGAATGCTGCAATGGACTCAGAAACATTTCAATTTAGAACAGAATGGTCAGCGAACAGCTGTGTCCATCGACCGTCTTAAAGTGACTTTCTTTGACTAACCACTTGCAACCCATCCTGATGCTATGATAAAAGCACCCGCATCTGTGATGACCTCCTGAGCACTGGATATCCCAAAACCCTCCGTTCCCCTTGACTCTCAACCTACCCCGTCTCAAACGTCGGCAACCAACCGATGCGGTAGACAAGTCAAACGTGCGGTCCGTTGTACAGATTTTGTGAAACTTTGCTATTTCCATTAACACACCTTTTTCGTTCTTTAGTGATAAACGTGCGTTTTCTTCACAAACCTTTTGCGAAATCGGCACAAAACGCATATTAACTTGAAAACCAAAAAAGTGTATTTTGTTTTATCATGCATGCCATGTACCCTCTCCGGCGTCAAGCAACTTCTCCCGACCATTTCCCACCCCTGTAAATTCTAACTTCTAGAAACACAACCGCCAGAGCTGTCAAGGCAATCCTCGAGTGACTCGGTAACCGTTTCAACACAAGCCCCGAGTGAATAGCCAGCCGACCCAATGCCCGTTCTCTGTTCCAAGGAACAGTCAATCACATTCGGACGCAGACAGCAACAAACAGGTTGGTCACAAAACGCTTGGATAAGCGTTGCCTGCGAGGACTCCGGATTTCTTTGTAAGACGTGTACACCCGAAATTATTGGTGGGACGACGACCGTGTACTGGAATGCGGTGGGGGGAGTGAGAACTCCCAACCGCACCGGCAGGACTGCAGCGGAGGGAATGTCTCGGTGACTATTTTCTGGACTATTCTGTATTTCGCAGTTCAACCCGTCAGCTCCGACGGCCCACAGATGATGCACTGTGGTCCACACGAGCATAATAAATAATTAGTAACAAAATCCTGGACCTTTCGAAATCTGATACACAAGCCACCTTGGAAGCCCTTGTTCAAGCTCATGCAACTATTCGCACCCACACCCACCTTCCGTTAGCCCCCACTAACAGCTCTGTAGGAAGCTTCCAGCCTTGAGCCTTCTATGTGGAGGCCCTTGCCTTGCACCGGAAAACACGTTCCTTCAGTATTTGCGACATTGGATTTTAAGGTTCTTTTAAATTTCACAACGTCCACTAGTTTTACTGAAGTTTTACTGACAAAAATCATTTTAGTGAGTAGCTTGCTGCACCGTTTCCCCCCTGATTTGATCGCTTCTTATTTTTGAGGACTGCACAATATACGTTGGGTTCAGTCAGCTCCAAATTATATACCTTTCCATATTTGACACATCTCTTACGTGTCATTGATTACCGACTAATATCCTCATCATCATCATCATACACGTTAGCTAGAGGTGGGGAAAACCTCAGCTACTGTGCCGCAATACAGAAAAAGAGGAGAAAAACATGCAACTGGTGGAAGCTGTCTGAGCTACCGGTAACGGATGGGCATCGTTCCGGTAAGCTACCAGCCGGCTGCTGTGCACCCAAAAAAATATTATGCAAAATTATATAAGGCTAAATAATGAGGTCGTGGTTGGAGAGGGAGGCTAAGAGGGATGGGGTGAGACAAAGAAACTCACAGCACGAACGCCACTGAGGTCGGCTCCTTGCCATATCAGCAAGTGTGTCCAACCAAACGTGTTCATCGTCTTTCGGACCCCAACCAGGGAGCCGAGACGCTCCAACTGAGGCCAGCTCAGAAGTGAGGACCTTCATTCCTCTGGACCAAGTCATCGCTTGGCCACCGCTCCTCTTCTTCCATCCACACCCCCGGCGCGCAAACAACACACGTCGCGGAAGTCGGTGGGCTGGCATGCGTAACACGTGGCCGAGCCATCGGAGCCTGATGCGTGAAATATCGGTGCTGAGCGGTTCATTTCCTTTTCCTGTGCCATAAACAAGGCGTCGAACACGCTCGTTGCTCACGCGGTGTTTCCACCAAATGTGAGCTAAATTACGAAGGCACCGGTGGTCGAACGTAACTAGCCTCTTCAGGTCCGCTGCTTTAAGCGGCCAGGTTTCACAACCGTACGGTAGGGTCGAACGTACTGCTACATTGTACACTCTACCCTTCAGGGAGAGAGTGATGTCGCGCCGGCGCCATAAGTGGCGAAGGTTAGCAAAAGCGCCCCGAGCTTTTGCTATACGATTCGTGATTTCATCTTCAATCCCACGAGCGCTGATACAACTTCCCAGGTAGTTGAATTTTTGAACGACTTCTAGCTGATCCCCACCAAGGGTCAGCGAAGGAGGCGGTCCAGACCAATCTTGGATAAACGCTTTACACTTCGAGGGTGCGAAGCAAAGCCCGAAGTGACGGACGGCTAGTGCTAATCTGTCCAGTGCCGATTGGCACGTTTGTGAGCTGTCACAGATCAGGGCAATATCATCAGCATACTCTAAGTCAAGAAGTCGTTCTCCTGGGAGTAGCTCCACACCTTCTAAGTCGTGTCCTGTGACTTATATCCTAGGCTCCAATCAATACGATCGTCAGCAACTGGAAAGCCTGCAAACCTCGTTTAATAAGCTACTACTGGGCTCAACTTCGCAGTTGTCATACGCACAATGCAGCAAGTCATTGCGAGTCGACCCGGTATAGCTGAGAAGGATGAAACTTAACCTCCATCTCCTATTCGATATAATACATATTAAACAAGTCCACGATCCTACCTTAGATGTGGAGTTAAATAAATGTCTGACATACGTTATTCGAAACAGCAATAACATATTAAACTCGAAAGACCTAGAATCCAAACCCGCAAAATTTTTATCTGCACGTCTACGCCCACCTGTGAAACCGGTTACCATCCAAGCTGTGAGAATGCAAGTTACCCGAAGTCTTCCGTAGAGGGATTTATACCTTACTTACCGTTAAATATACCATTGGTCTCCTGGAACTATCCATGTCGGAAGAGTTAGCATACGAAAACGGATTGGCGGAAAACTAACGAACTGACCCCACCCAAGATGTCCTCAATTCATAGTTGTCCGCTTGACAACAGCGTAGTCTTGTGCCAGTAGCAAGGTACTACGCCATTGATCCCATATACCTTCCAATCCTGCCATATTCACGATAAACCGCAATTCATAAACTACCCTCACGCTTATCGTCCAACATCAACAACAAAGCCAAAGCGCAAACGGAGCTGTAGAAAAGGTGAACCGGTAAAGATGGGCTGTTATTCTGCTTCCCAACATATTCTCCAACGCTAAAAATGTACACGTGATCGTAGCAAGACATTGTTGCTGCAGTCAACTTACAGGCCGCGTAGCCCGTATTATTCATATCCTAGTGATTAGTCTTGGCCCAATTATCCGGTATTAAAT
>CALYDF020003996.1:0-23366 GCA_944474145.2 Dicrocoelium dendriticum
AAGCTGCAATTGTAACATTGTCGACCGGCTTCATATTGCCACCCTTTAGCAACGCTAAATCGGACGATGGCATCCATACAGCCTACCTTGCCTGCTACCTATGTTTAAAGGACTTATTAAGACAGATGTCTAGTGACTACAAGATTGATGTGAGTCTACCTCTAGTTGAATTCGTGGACGACTTCAGTACACGGCAGCTTTTTTCCACGTTCTCATTTCGGTGTACCTTAAAGGAATCTCAAACCAGCAAAAATGGTTTTTACTTTAAAGGAGCACAGCTTCGATTTCCCCAAACTGTATTGTGCCATTCGATAGTGCCACTCTCGTACACCCATCTTTTTGCGTAGGCGTGCATAAACATGCAGCTTCCTTTAGACTACGTTGTAAGCTTAAAAATAATGAAAGGTTATTGAACGAAACCATGCGCCATACACACTAATACATCTGTGAACCAAGTTTTCTCTTGTTTCGTCGTCTTTAGGGAGACTGTGTTGGCATCTTACTGCCCCACCGTACGATTTGACGGCATATCAAAGCACATGGGAGTATCTTTCATATTTCCTATTTGGGACGGTTTCTCAGCTGAATCGCAAAACTTTAAAAAGATGCAACTTTACTGTCCGATTCCTTCGGCAGTTTCTAGGCTAGTTTCGTACAGGTCTGTAGACACATGTCGAATCGGTTTATAAGACGATCGCAGCATCCTAAGGAAGTAAGAAAATTCACTGATTTCGAGAGCTGGAATTCGGGACTTTTCAACATTGTGATGGCCCTGACTGGAAGCTTTGTTCGTATAACAATTAACGCGCTATACCGTGACTCCATAACCCATTACCCTAGTTTTTCCTACAATGCAGGAAACATGGTTGAGCTACCTTGCGCCGCGCTCTTGCCTACAGGCATTAGTGACAATTCTAAGTTGTCCTTTCGCCATTCTATCATTTGCTTTTCATTAATCGTGAAATGGCGCGCAGCCTTACAATTATTAGTGCTCGGTAAACTTGATAAATTTTAATTTAAAGCCAGCAGCATATGCACATTGCTTCTGTCCAGACATTATTTCACGTTGCCACGGCTGTGATAGATCGTACGAAATGTGAACACATTCCCTCTCAGCTGGATCGTGGGACGTTACGCTAGCGCTATTTTGGCTAACGAAGCACATCGCTTATAAATTATGTCATGCTAGTCAATCTGGTGCCTTAAAAGTACAACGTCGTCCCACCCCATGGGTCGCGTACTTCCCTCTCACCCGCCGCACCACTTCGATTCAGATGCATGAGGCCCCTGACTATGCGAGGCGGTGTCTGACATACGCTTTCACCTCACCCATATTGTCGGCTGTCTTATTTGTTACTTGTGAATTGACCTCTATTCCATGCACTGTCCAGTGGGATTAAAATATTTGTTCTCACGGCTCTAAGCCCCATTAAATGCGGTCATGAAACATTGGGTCACCAGAACTGCTCAACATAAGAGCAACATCCACTTGAACACACTCAAGTGAGAGCAGGTAGTGATGAAGTCAAAATCGAGATAAACGAATTCGTGTATCATTTTGCTGCATTTTTGGGGTAAGCTAAAATGCGGACTAAGGGTTTCAGTAAAATGTAACGTTACAAAGTCATACTGTCGGCTCATATACGGATGGGCTTAGACACGGTAACATACGGTACTACTGCCAAAGTTGGAAACTCGGGGTTGGATAAAACCGAGTTCACTTCAGATAAGGCTATTTTTCACTTCCGCCTGTTAGTTCGCTTTCTGCTTGATTCAGGAATTGTGCCGAAGTTGTTGCTTTGGTTCGTTGGTCAAATGTGAATCATATTCCGCGTGGTCTCCGTTCTTAAGCTTATAAAGGAAAATGTGGCTTCCAAAAAGCAAACGGTACGCAAATGTGTGTATTCTTGCATTCATATTGAATCGCATAAAAGATTTTGCGGATCACAATCACCGACGCGTTGTCGTGACAGCCCACAAAAGGTGAGCCCCATTATTCCATTTCTCTAGATGTGTTAAAATCCCAGTCTTTCAGGTTGGAGGCTTATAGCTAACGTACTTAGCAAAGCAGAGCATTTTGCTTTGAATTGGGTCCGTTGGTTTTGAGACAACGTTTGTACCAGGACTAATTGAGAAACGTTCACATCCTTCCGCACACCGGCGTTATGATGCGAAAACGAGCGCAACGATAACTGATTTATCACGGATGGTTCCATCATTGAATCTCTCCGTATGAATGCATCTAATTGACACATTTCCAGCACAAAGCTAACGTCCCGGCAAGATCCGATCATGCTATCTCGCACAATGTATCGATTTTTGATCCCGTAGGGCTACGTCAGACATAAATATAACAAAATGCATACCTGGAATTTCACACGCAGGTGCTCCAAATTGAACTGGGGCATCTCTATGTGTAAAGCTGATAGCCTGCTTTCCACCAAACTTGAGCAGACCTCGAGGAAGAATCTGAAAGATGTACATGTTCCATGTAGGTGCTACGCAGACAAAATGTGAATGCTATGGATTGTTTGGAAGATAAACGGTGCAACTGTTAGCTCACTTCCAGCAATTAAACTTGCTAACAAGTCCAGTTTTACTTGTAGCATCTAGCGTAACACAGTAAAACAAGATATTCATTCTTGGGTTTTAAATGTTAATTTTCCACAAGTTATTCAAAAATAGAACGCAAAAGTCTCTATTATTCACCATGTAAAACACCTTAGAAGTTGCAGAGTAAACTGAAACAAAATTCTACATCGAATTCTAATTAAAAGTTTAATAGAAAATACGAGGATTGTGCTGACATAGAAATATAAAAGGTTAGACAGAAATGGAGAAAGGAAATCCAACAGTAGCGATGTTTTCGAATTATGGTGACAGTGAAAATCGCTTTCACAAAATCTGCAAAATAAAACAAAGCACACGAAAAGTTGTTGTTGTATTAGTTTTAGTGGCAAAACAGTTCCAATCGGGTTTACCTGACGTGTACAGTTTCTGTCCGAATTCAACACATTCTATAAAACACATTTTTATGTTTCAAACATGATTTCAACATTTGATAGCTGCAGAAAGAGCAGTGAAGTTACTTGAAGGCCTGCGACTCTGTTTATGGCCTGGAGAAATTGCTTGAAGACGTTTGACCAGTTTTCAGTGGCAGCGTCCGAACATCCTGAATGGCTGCTAGCGGCTAAGTGTGGACGTGGTTCTTCTTCGTTGCTGGGTCTATCCCCTTTGTCTTAGTGTTTTTAGTGACTTGGCCATTTCAGAGGCGAATAAAACAGGTAAACTTTGTGAAACCAACATGGATTCCCCTAACGATTTAGACCATTGTGAAGTTTTATTGACCTCCCAGCCACAGTCACCATAATTTAAAACATTCCGCAAGATATTTGTCCAGTTGTAGTACACGTTATGTGATAGAATTGCGACGCGCGATCTTAACGTAACCCGAGATTCACATTGAACTTAACCGATATCACTGCGATCACAGAGACCGTAGCCGAAGCACATGGAAATTGGGTGTTTCCCGCTCGAAAAAACTGTGCAGTGTTTTCGGGCGGGCAGCAATCAATTTTCATCTGATTCCGCAAACTGTTAACACTAACGTGATCCTTCTCAAGATTCAGACATAGGGGAGGACGGGTAATTGTTGCGTTATTAAGCAACGGAACTTTGAGTTACATAGATGATCACTCCTTAAATTATGGTTATTCATTTGAGTTACGGTAGATGTACATAACCTTGGATAGACGAATAACATGCTTGCGTTTTCACAACCCATTTAGCTTGGCAAAGAGATTAATTAATCTTTGGCAATACCTTTGCTGGTTCTTAATTTGCACATTTTCATCCTACAAGACTCGTTTGCTGCCCTTGGTTGTCAGAAGCTCACTAAACAGCTTGATAAAACAAAGCGCTGCAATCAGCTGGTAGTAGACTTGAGTAGGTAAATGTATCTTTCATTCCCCAGCATCATTTGTGGTATGGTGATCTATATAATAAATTGTACCTCGCTCGCATTGGGAAGTTTCGCCCGATTCGGTACTTGTCTGATCTCTGCATGGTGGATTGGGAGTAGAGGCACCCACTTGCAAGTTCGCCGTTTGGAAGGTTCCACAACGCAGATACACCAATTGTACAAATCGTCTGCGAGTTTGCTATGTGTCAACCGGTAAGTACAATAGAACACACACTACAGATAATGATGCAATGGATTAGCACAAACTTTACATAAGTATTGTGTTCCGCATCAATCTTTTGAAAAATGTTTTGTAAACTACCAGCTACAATCGCTTAAATATTTATTAAATAGTATAAGCAGAAATTCATCACATCTAGACTAACTCAGACAGCCGTCACACCCCCGGAAAAGCAATGTACGCGTGTTTCATCCCTTCGGGAATCGTCAGCATTGCCCATTTCATCGGACCCTGGTTAGGCTTGAACCCGCAACTCCACTGTTGCCAGTTCCTGGTTGAGACCCAGGAGCTACGCGAGACGACAACGACCATCGTAACTAGGTTATTAAATGTGACATAGCAACGGTCGAGTTGCGGGCTTGAGTCCTCCGAGGGCCCCATGGAGTACGCGCTGCTGACCATTCCCGAAAGGATGAAAGCGTGTACAGTGCTTTTCCGGGAGTATGCCGGCTACCTGAGTGAGTCTAGATGTGACGAATTTCTACCCATATTAATCCTCTGTAATTTATTAAATTCTGGGATATACTAACTAACACTAACTAAGCGAGCTTCGATATTATAACCTAAGTTCAATTTTATTTTCTCCATGTTCTCTTGAGCAATGAGCCGCCCATGGCTTGGCTAGATCGCACACATACGTTCTTAGGTATGTTTTCACTGAGTACCATTTAGTTCCGGTCTTAATCAGTTATCCATAAATGTAACAGAATACAGCACATGTGTAGAAAAAGACTACGGGTTTCATCTGAAATAAGCATAATTTTATACACTGCAACCTTACTTGCAAAAGCATGCAAGTTAATACTGCATGAAAAATATTCCTTGGTCGTATTGTGATTGCTATTAGACGCTTCCAGAGTTATTTCGCAAGTTTGATAACCTCTCATAGAAAGTTAATGATTGCTGGGCTATTCACTAAACATCCTTACAGTGTTTTTCCATCCGTATTACTACGTTCATTTACATGCGAGATACTAAAACAGATGAATTTCAAAAGGACGTTGTCCTTAAAGCAAATTTTACGTTCCTATGAAGCACTCGTCATGTCATTTAACTGCAAAGCAAGAAAAGCCAGTATGAAGCTAGGAAAGAAATGCCATGTTTGTGAAAAGTTAGAACTAACGATAACGCTGAAGAGGAATTCATAGTTAATACTTATGGCGAATCAGTTAGCTTAAAGTATTCGAAATTAAAGCAAAGTAATAGTAACTACGAACCTTACGACCATTATTTTGCACTGCTGAAGAGTTAACTTCATGTTTTATGAAAAACAACCAGAATCCCAGAATTTGCTTTACCAACGAAGGAACATATGTTTTTTGGTTGGTAATCCGTTTATTTTTCATCCTAGTGAAATACATAAACTTGTGCACTGTAGATCTTGTCTCCAGGTATAGTGGCCTTAATATTATTGGTTAAATATTCCCGTAAAAGGTTCCACGTGTGGTCTACGCAAGGGAATGAAGGTACAGAAAGCGTCCAAGTTGTCGCTTAGTATTCTGTTTATTGACCTCGGTTTCCTATGCCTTGTATAAGACCAGTTTGAAAGGTTGTCCTCCCTTTTTATCACGTTAAATAGAAACTCGAAAACAAGTCCCCTGAAGGCTATTTGTACTACCATCCCCCTTTAGCGGTTCTAATTATTAGTTTGTACGAGGTATCACATTTCCAAACGGTATATTAGCCCGATATCAGCAAGGGACCTTTGGAGACTTATGCCAAGAAAAGCAATGGATGGTGAGGTTAAGTGTCTGGTGATGTCGTCGGTAGAGTCAACCGGTATAACGAGAACCTACACTGCTGCATATAGCCTAAATAGGCAGGACGGCTTAACCAAGGTTTGAGAGCGAAAGGCGACAATGTAGATCTGTCATCGTTTTAGTGATGCAACAGACTCTGTCGATTTCAGTGCATCGAAAATAGACCGATCATTGCAGAGACTCTGTGAGTCACAAAACCACAAATATCTCTGCTGGAGATTTGGAGGGCAGAACTGGATGGTGTCCTGCCAAGTGATGGCCAAGCTTCATTGCAGCCAATCTTGATGTCGGAAGCAGTATGCAACAAGAATCGGTAAGGCCAACTTGTGTTCAAGGCTTCTACGTGTTTTCTACGCTCATTAATGCTGCACTGGGATGTTTTCAGTAAGCTAATGTAGTTTTGAACTGTATCAACTTTATACTTTAGTCCAGATTGGCGCTAATATTTCACTCAGGGTGCAGGACAAAATAGCATTTGTTCCTGACTTATATGAGGACTCACAACAATCTTCGCCTTGCTTGTCGATCGATTATTTGTAGCTAGTTGAAATGGACTGACCCGCGTGATAGATACCGTTGAGTTCATACCTACTACCATAGTTGTTTTTTCGCTAAGCCGATGTTAGCTCAGATGCCTGTGAGTGAAATGTTTTTATAAACTTTCTACTGGTTGAACTTCCTATGTAATCTGTCAACATAATAAACTAGGTACATAAAAATGTTCTCCGAAATTCGTTGTAGGGTAAATTCTTATTGACTATACAGATAGAGCAATCGGGACCCGCCAAGTGCGTGGTTAGACAACTCACTATTTCCGACGTTGTCATGAATAAAGAGTTGCTGTTTCTGTAAATTTCTCTTTCTTGCTCTTTGCTTTTATACTTGACCATTCCATCTATTGCCCATACATTCTGACCTAACATGGATACTCTGTTGATGAAGCAGTGCGCAAAACCTCTGCCCAAAACCCATGCATCCATAGAGAGAATCTACTCAACTCGGCTTGAAATGAGGTCGGATTTCTACATTTGCCGTAAGTGATGCAATACAACTGGGAATTACCACAGTCATGGTCCCCGAGCTAGTACAAGAATGATACTCTCATTTTTCGATTCATTAGGAAAATCCGAAACTGGACACCCCAGACCGTTGCTTTTTGAATTCCGTCAAAATTCTGATGTCCTTTTATTCATGGGCACCTTGCTGCAATCGTCTTATATGCTGCATAATTCATTAGAAATAAGCCAGGACTTTTCTGGGGCATCTACCAGGGAACTAAATAATAGTTGATTGAATTGCTTATCATACATAAAGGTGGCATATGAATTGCCGGAAATCGTTCTCACCGTCGTCGTTAGATTGAACTCTATGGGTTCACACGCCAAAACTACTCAGAATCCATGTAAGTGCTTAAATTGTATGATGTTCTTGTGAGTTTCGCATACCCACTGCTTGTCGATCTCCAAAAGATTGAAAGGGACAATAACTGATTTTATACACAAAGCAGAGGTAGAAAATACACCCTGAAGGAGCCGTTGAAGTAGGACTATTGCTTTAACATACAACCTGGATGATGTTTGCTACCCTTACTAAATTGCTGAAAGTCACACACTAATTAAATTTGTAATCAACAACATGGTATTTCGACAAGGAATAGACTGCGATGAAGGCTTAAATGATGCTGTTTTATCATCTATTATAAGGGATAGAGCTTATTCGATTTGTTCTGCCAGCGATTCTAGAACTATCAGCCATCAAGAAAGGGCGGATCTGGTTCTAAGTGCACAAGCATGCCGCATCAAATTCAACTTTGTGGATAAATGGACTTTCATCAAAATTTGCTTGACCAATAAGTTAAGCTGAAGTTGGTTATTTGAAAAGTTTCCCCCTTAACATCTTGGTTTTTGGCAAAGGCAGATACAACCTGTGATATTAAATTGATCGATCCTTGCATACAGTTGGTAATTACTCAATTAAGCTTGGTGGAATTTAGTATAATTAGTGTGGTGCAACACCATTTTGCGCGCTCAAGATGGAAGATTTTGCTATCACAATGTACAAAATGAAAACCATGCTCATATGTCTTCAATGATGAGCGCTCTATGCTTTTTCCTGGTCTGCAGATAACCAGGATTGTCGTTTGCGGTAGCATGGTTCATTTAGTCATCTCCAAAAAATAGGCGTATACACAAAATCTAGACGATTATTTCACTTGCTTTACAATTTTTCACATTTGATCAATAACTACATCCACTAATCCGTTTGCAACTAATTGTTAGCAGAACGCAGGCTACACACAGTAGCAAACCTGGTTAATCCACCGCTTAGCAACATGAAGGACTGCGGCTCGTCTGTGTGTTTGGTTTGTCTTAACACAGCAAATAGGTTATGTAGAAAGATATCACTTGTAATCAGCTATTTCATCATACAGTGGTTCCAAAGACCACTGGCCCAACCGCTGCGTCTTGTTACAAATGCGGAAGCAGTTATGCTATGAGTACTATACGGCACTGGATTTCATTGATCTTTGTACCTTCCAATCGTCTACGTGTTTTGCTGACGGCACATTTCATTCATCTGCTCTTTACTGGCGAGCCACGCTGTTACTCTGCCTTTTGCTCTAGCTTGTCTATCTCCATTCTTTGTAGCTTCTGTCAATATCATCCTGGGTGTCTGCTGTTCACTGTTATTTCAGACTAAACTGAGTTTAATTGCTTGCTAGGTTGCCATCCTTAGGACTTCGTTTTACAATCCAGATAGTCTATATAGAAAACAAATACAGATCTTGTTTATGCGTATCTTGAGCAGGATATACCAAATTGACTGGAGAAACTAGCCACCAAGCTTAGAAAACATCTATTCTACGACTCGCGTTTAGGTGACGAGTAGCCAATTGGTTTGCTGATGAACGGAGGCGACTTGCCCCCTCATCTATTATGCATGACTCCATTCCCTTGAAAATATGTCGTCAGTAACCAAATAAAATGCCAAAGCTAGCGTTAGATCGGCCAAGATCCGTTTCCCAACTCTTGTAGATGCAAGTAAGTAGTTCAACCCCATCCACTACACATTCGGCGAAAAGCGCTGTGAACAAACAAAATGAATCACTTACTCCAAGGTAAAATGAGATTACGGTTACACTATTTGAACTGGTTGCGATACACGGTGGTCTCTATTTCCTGCTCCTAAGAACCAAGCCCAGCAGTCTATCAAGCAATCAATTATGTTAGTATCGCTGCCTCCATGCCCCACAGACATAACTACGTAATACGCATTGAACTTCCGCTCAATGCATTTAGAGATATTTCTGGACCACAGATCCCATACCCAGATGGTCACCGGCCACTGCACAAGCTGTCTCTTCTATTACGTTTAGGATCCATGATCCAAAAACGCAGTTCTGTTAGATACCGAAACTAAAGTAAGGGTGGATTTTCCCCATTTGGGAATGTGACACATCACGCTACTCTCCAAATTCGTGCGGCCAATCGCACATTCATCCAAGACCAAACCTCAGTAATCATTATCCGCGTCATCCATCCACCAGTCACTAGGTATTAACTGGTGCCGCTTTTCCATTTACCATCATCAGCATAGACTTTATCGAACATGTTAACTACTCAGTAGAGACAAAACAAAAGTGAATCATCGACTACGCAACGATACACACCATTCCTGGCCTTAAAGCCGGCATCTGCGTTAGTACCATATTTTGTTGTTTCCCACAAGCTTCTCTAGACCATGCTGACCTATGCTCTCATTACCCTTCAAAAGTGCACCCAATAAATTTGGCTGACCTCTTGGCAAATCAAGTCAGGCGTCATATCAAAACTAATAACACGCCAATCACATCGCGCCTGAGCTGACCTTCGCCGGAGAAACTGAAGCCAACTAGGGCGGAGCCTGAGCACAAACCTGAACTCAGAATAATACGTGCCTCATATAATACTTAACTCTCTCCACTCTAGATTGACCTAAAGTAAT
This sequence comes from Dicrocoelium dendriticum, assembly GCA_944474145.2. Lineage (NCBI taxonomy): Eukaryota > Metazoa > Platyhelminthes > Trematoda > Plagiorchiida > Dicrocoeliidae > Dicrocoelium > Dicrocoelium dendriticum. Next base: position 9,947 of record CALYDF020003996.1, read on the forward strand.
CCAGAGACTGGTGTCTTTGCGGCGATTGTCGCACCATCGAAGAGTTACTGTCCCCCACATTTACCAATCCCCTAAATGTGGGTCCCTTACTGCATGCCCCAAATGTAAAACGGTCTTTGGCAATATATCTATAATGTTTTGGCATATCAACACTTTCGTGTCAAAAGAAAGGCATATATGTAAAGCCGTTATCACTCCCTTTGACTTGTTCGGTTTCTGAGATTGCCTTTTAGATTGTGCAACGCCACACTGAAGTTCCAAAGTTCCATCCATGATGTCACGTTTACTACAGATTGTACATACCCATAAACAGATAAATTTCTTTTTGCGAGTTCATAGGATTAATAGCACAAAGCTCTTTGTTTAATCACTATTCCAAGGATTGGACCAAACAACACATCACCGTTAGCTTGATTGCGTGCAAATGTCGAAATTCAACGGAAGCATTCCTATCCCATCACTTCTGTTCCTATATTGAGGTCCCGGCAAACAAAAGACACCTGCCATCTCAAGGGATATCTAAGTACCTTCGTCCAGTTTGCAATTAAGTCAACTGCTGTCAAAGTTTCTTCATCATAGCACACAGCTAACGAAGCAGTTGACCAACCTCTCAGTGGAAATGTGCATCAGTTCGCTTTCCACAATACAACGCACGTCGCACTTATCGAGATCATGGATGATAGCTAACGTAGCTCACTTCGCACACTCAGAAGCATCTGCTCTTATTTATACTAATTCGGATGCCTTCAAAATTGCGGCATGCGCTTTTCTTTAATAACACCATGGCGAGGTATGTAAAAGTTTTTGTTTCTTCACCAAACATCCCCAACCAGTGTAATCCAAATACAGAACCTTTGGTAGAATAATGCTTGCCGTCCACTAAGGTATCCGTCCCTTCCGATGCACGTTAGAACGCCAGTCATCCAGGTTGTACACTGACAGCATCCCCCACATTTTTGCTTTTAACTTACTGGCTGACAACCATTCACCAGGAGAAACTAGACACCTAGTTTTTTCACTCGGTTTATAACAGACATTCGTAATACCTCAGTTGGCAATAGTCGCGTCGCTAAGGGATCTCTTTGCGTCAAAGACACTCGTCACTACTTGCTTATTATTGGGCTTGCTGAAATGCATCGGTTTAGACCGAAGAAGGAACCGTTACCACACACTGTTGTCAACTTCAATGCACGTGCAACTTGTTCTCCAAACCGTAGAAAGTGTAATTTTTGTGGCATCTACACCGGTTGCAAAATACCTCTCGTGCCTGCCCCTTTCAGATGCACATTCTTTGACATTCTTCACTCAACGTGTCACCTTGGTCTTAGTGCATTATTGTAGTTACCGATCGTTTTGTTTGATCAAAGCGTAAACATAGATAATGCAACGCTATTATTGTAGTTGCAATTAAGTCTACTGCTTCGCTACTCATCAGTATTCTATGTAAATGTGAATGCTTTAATATCACGGCGTAGAAGCAAGCTGGTTATTGGTAAATTATGTATACATATATGAAATGCATTTCAAAGCTTCAATGCTTGTTTTGATTCTGATTAGCCCAAATGTTGATATTAAACTAAAACGGAAAAGGAAAATGGGTATAGTGGGACAAGTACCATGTAAAGTGCAAATGCTGAGGTTAATATGTTATATAATAATTATGCAGTAAAGCGAGGGATCTTTTCCGTTAACAAATTCCGGTCCTATGGAGGACTAAGATCCTTCAACACTTAAACTATTTTATCAAAGCGGATGGAATCAGCTGACACTCACATTTATCCTGAGGTTTCACTCTGTTGCCACCAAACGTACTGCCATGCTTCTGACGCAATGGCGTGAACCATGGACGCAATCCTGCGGATTGATTGGAACGTCTTCGCATCACTAATAAAACCATTTAGTTATCAAATTAATCTGTAATCTTACTTGGTCTCCTCGTTCGAGGTTGCTGGCCAAAACATGATTTGCGTACGATGAAACTACTCACATTTCTTTCCAGTCCGAAAGCCTAATTTATATGCTTGCTTGCAACCTTGGACACAACAACCTTCATCCATCCAATCAAGATAACTGGATAGGCGAATCTACTAAATTACTTAGCGCTGATCCGCCAGTCATATGAGGCTACTTGTGTATTATGTTAAACGTACCATAGATTTAGAAACGGGTTGTGACACCAGATTGTTATAGTTAATCATGCATTTGTCGTTTCCTACTAGTGTAGCAAGGACTCGGGGAGAATCTGTACAATCCCCTTATATCAGCATTCTTCATATTTCTAAGGCCGCGCGAAATAAGTCGGTCAGATAGGCTGCTATGAAAGCATTGTACGCTATGCGTGAAAGTACTCTATTGTGGATTGTTTTACACGGGTAGCACTACTTTATGGAAAGCATCGTATGTCTGATCACCTTGATATTACATATTCTGGCCCGGATTGATGATTTGGGCGATGAAAGCGAAATCGATGTCGGATTTGTGCGGCGATATTGCGGTAATAATTTTATGCTCACGGATTAAATGAAAGTATGATGTCTGCTTTCAGCAGCAAGCTAAATTCGTGACTGCATGCATTCCAAGTAAACGTTTATAGTTTTGCTGTTCTCGAATAATATCCTTTTGATTCTTTATCGCATTTAATGAGACCCGTGTAACCAAAACAGCTACCCATTTGTTTTCTGTTAACAGCCTGAATGCCCTAGCATTATATTGCATATAATAGCACAAATCTGCTTACTGTTATCGACCGCTGTTTGGTCTTGTCTTCTTTGCAAGTGGATAAATTCGCAACTTTTGGGTCCCCAGAAACGTAAGCTACTCAGATTATTTTCTGCTACCTAGTTTCGAGACAAATGGCTTTATGAGAACAAAGTAATGGGCTACTGTTTAGACTTGCTGAATACAGCAATTTTTAATGGTTCACGCAGTTGCGCGGTGATCACATATTAGCGTATCAGATACTGAGTGACCCCAGTCATGTATGCCGCCATTTGCTGAAAATTAGACACAACACGCAGCTCAGGGGTAACTGTTTAAAATTAAACGAACAATAAACAATGAACCATTGATGTATCACGGGATAAAAGCAAGTGCTTGACACGTCCAGTAGGATGGTTGCGGTGAATATAATGAAGTTAAAATATGTCTGTATCATCTATCGAACGCCTGCCGAGATGAATACTTTGATAAGTAACATCAGCGTAAAATTATAATAAATTATCGAGCGTAAACGTTCAGAAAGATACTGGGGTTCAGTGATGGTTGAGGTAAGGAGTGAGAAAGTAAAATATGATCACCCACTTAGGTCCATTTGGTAAATAAATCCTGTTGAGAACATGCTTGACGTAATCCACAATAGAGGAGTTTAAGTAACAAAATGTTGGGAGCTAAGAGCAACATCTAGTCGTTTTTTGAAAACATAAAGGTAGGAGAGAATACAACTGATTTTGGGAGTGCGTTCCAGGGTTGGCAAACCCGAAGGGAAAAGTAATTCCGTCGACACTCTAGACGGCTATATTGTTCCTTCAACTGTAAGCAGTTACCCCTGAGCTGCGTGTGGTGGCTAAGTTTCAGCAAATGGTGGCATACATGACTGGGGTCACTCAGTATCTGATACGCTAATATGAGATCATCGCGCAGCCTTCGATAGCGTCCGCTGAAAATTCCCAGCAACTTCAGCCTTCGGTGGTAAGAGTGATAGCGTAGGCCCTTTACATTCTTTGTTGCTGTTCGTTGTGGTGCCTCTATCGCTTCTAGGTCGCGCTTCAACCAAGGTTGCCCAGCTTGGATAGCGTATTCAACATGCGTCTAGAATGTCGACGGAATTACTTTCCCTTCGGCTTTGTCAACCCTGGCCGCACTCCCAGACTCAAGTGCATACTCCCCTGCCTTAAACGTTTTCAATTAATGATGAGATGTTGCCCTTAGCTTCCAGTATTTTGTTACCTAATCTCCTCTGTTGTGGATTACGCCAAGCATACTTTTCTACAAGATTTTTGTTTCAAATGGACCCAAGTGAGAGACCATATTTTGCTTTCCTCACGCCCTACATCAACGATCACTGCACTCCACTTCTAAACGTTTACGCTTGACTTTTAAATTTTACACTTACGTAATTTATCGAAGTACAAATCTTGGCAGATGTTCGGTAGATTACTCGGATATACATATATATGTATAAATATATACATTCACCCCAACATCCTACTGGACGTGGCAAGCACTTGCTTTTATCCCGTGATAAATCATTGTTCATCATCATTCTTCATAAACTGCAACAATTGAGCAACAGGGTAAGTCTAGTATCTCATCGATCAATAAATTTTGCTTTTCTGAAATGCCCGCGTAACTCTAGAGACCAAACTGGGTTCGCTAGGGAGAAGATTTGCTAGTGTAGCCGTAACATGCAGCACGAATACTGTTTGTTTGCTGTGAATACCGTCCACAATAGAAGAAAAACGATTTCTAAATCGTAATTGCGCATTACTGAAGCTCTGCGGCTGCTGATGCACATATACTGCATGTGGGGACATAATCATGAATAGCGTCGTTAATCAAAGGCCAATATACGTACTTTCTGGCTGAAGCTTTCATCCGGGATATTCCGGAACAATGTAAGTGCCATTATCTTAATGACCTTGTCATTGAGGAAGTCCTAAAGAATGCTCTGCATAATTCGTTAAACGCGCTTGCGTTGAGCTCCTCCCAGGTAGCCGAGCTGTTGACTTGGACTACGCTGATGATATCGCCTTGCTGGGTGACGGTCCACAGGCCGTCCAATTTGCGATTGAAAAGTCAAAATATGGGATGACTACTTCCATCCAAGTGCAAAGCTATTTCCCAAAACTTTCAGATGCCTGTACCTGCACTCAATCTTGGTTGTGAGAGACTGAAGGTTACGGAGAGTTGTGCCTACCTGGGTAGTTGCATCACAGCCAATGGAGCTATTGGAGACCAAATTTCGTTGCGTATCCCAAGAGCTCGCCTCGCTTTCTCTAAGCTGAAGCACTTGTGGCGCCACCATGACATCGGTATATCCATCAAAGGACGGGTTTATTGTGCGACTGTCCGAGCTGTACTGTTATACTGTTGCGAGACTTGGCCTGTTCGTATCGCCGACCTGCGCCGTCTCTCTGTCTTTGAGCACCGTTGCTTGTGGTCGATTGCCCGTGTGTGGCCGCTGCACCACGTAACCAAAGTGGAAGTTAGACAGCGTGGCTTGGGTGGAGGCAGGCATTCGCTGGAGGAGCTCGTCCCGCTGCGTCCGCTGCGGTGTCTTGGAAACATACTGCGTATGCCCGGTCATCGTCTTCTGTGTCACGCGTTATTCGAGGTTGCTGGAGAGGTGTTGTGGATAACCTACGACATGGAGAAGTGACATCGGAATTTTCGAGTGACGCATCACTCCCCCCCCGGGTTTTCACTCAATGTAACTAATGCATGTATGCTGCTATGGGCTGTGCAATGAGCAAATCTGATAGAGCCATGTTACAAAATAAAAGCGCAGTGTTACTCCCCTCGCGCACTCTGCGATTTGTGATACCGTTATACAATCGCAATTACTGTGACTATCACTTTGTGTATTTGTTTACTGTGTGACCATTTTATTGTCAGAACTGAGCGGGTACTGCTGACGTACGTGCTTACTGAATATTCATGTTCGTTGTTATAGTTCTTTTTGAGAGTTCTTACGAAGGAGCCAATGGCTAATTCCATTTCAACAAAGCCGAAGGCATTAAAATATAAATGGTATCAGTGATTCGACGATGTTAAGAAGGGACAGTTCGCTAACATTGGCCCAAAATTTCATAGTTAGCGGAACACAAATCCATGTAACATAAAAGAGGAAAGCCGTTTTTGTGTGACTTTGTGAACCACACACCAAGACTGAAAGAAAAAATGATATAAAAACGAGTAACGAATACATGAACGCACGTTGCTAGAAATGGTGCCAGTCAGCACTGAGGGGAAAGTTCCATTATCTGGACACGTAATGCAAGAACGAGCATTACACCTCGCAAAAGAACAACAAAACACTGAGTTTACATCATCAATCAGTTGGCTACAGGCTTTCAGCAGCAGACGATCTTGTGTCTGGTAAGCAATCGGGCGAAAGCGGTGACTCGGATAGGTGTGCTGCATCCGAGTAGGCAGAAAAAGTGCTCGAAATATGTTCCGGCTACACAGCGCAAGACTTTTTTAATTCACATGAAACTGCTTTGCTATTCCGAACGACGTCGGATAAAGGCTTTGTGTAAAAGAATAGAAATGCGCATGTGGGAAAAGAATCAAGGCGCGTATCACAGTTATGCTGTGCACTACCACATTTGAGGAGCGAGAACCGGCTGCAGTGATTTGGAAATCAGCCAACTCTCGAATTTTAGAAGTCTCAACATGAAAAACTATCGGCAGTTTACCAGGATAATAAAAAGGGCATGGATGACTGCAGCTATTTCCGAAGATTTAACAGCAAAATACAGAAAAACGCAATATCATACCTTCTCTCTACACAGCCTTTGCGCTCCCTTATTCCACCTACTTAATATGAAATTGCAGTTCCTGTCACCCAACACCACTGTGTTACTTCAACCGTACGACCAGGGTGTCATTCAGGTGCCTAAAGCGAAGTTTAGGAGAAAAACAGCTTCTCCATCTTATAACGATAATGGAATCCCACAAAGATTTGTTCGGAACTGATTTCATGTAACGAGTAAATGTATTAGACGTCGTGTTCTACATAACTTCTACCTGGAAGGAAGAGGTGCAGAACTCAACCATCTCTGTTTTTTAAATCGAGCTTTCATTGTACTGCAGAAATAGATCCTGAGAGAACAATCCAAACTTGACTTGAGACATATGATCAAATTGTGCCTCCTACAAACGCAATTGCTATGGATACTCTCACAGAGGAATTGTTTGGATGTAAACTGGCTGACAGCCATCTGATTGCTTCTTATTTTCAAACAAGTCACACAACAGAAATAAACTGCTACCTGTCAACCGCATCAATTTTAGCAGCTGAGGATGTGAATACTGAATCAGACTACCAGCAGGAACTGGATTCTTCAAACCTTCTGAAAACGTAGCCATTCACAGACGCACAGGATGAAGTTGATATTTCGCGCTCCTACGCAATGCATAGCGGAAACACTGGCATGCTTACACATCTTCTGGACGTGATGGAACAAATCAATTTCTTTCATTTCAATTGCCAAACAACAGAACACTATACTTGATAGTTTTCCATCTGGTGGGTAATAATTATGACAATAGCAATGTGTGCGTGATTTTTTAAAGGTTGTGCATTCCGACGATTTACATGGCAGTTTCTAAACTGCTGACTCACAATCTGTGCGATTATCGCATTATTATTACTCATCTATCCCACAATATGTACCACTACTTAGTTTGCAAATGACGGCGGACTTGATAGTACGTTCGTGACAAACAACTTCGCCGGTGATCTGCAGTTAAAGTCTTAGTGAATGGCGCGCAGATTGCCATTTCTGAAAACTTAGCTGTGTGAAGCGGGGTGCTCTGCAGTGTCAGCAGCCGAAACAAAGCAATCCAATTATTTGCACTTGGGCAGCGCACATCAAGCGTCATTGTCTCCTATTTCCCCCAGATGGAGCGGTCTCGTTGCAGAGGAACACGCTCATGGTTGTCTGTAATTTAGCGTTCTAGTGAGCCAACGTATTATATCACTTTATATCTGCTTGTTGGTGTCCGTCGCAACGAGACTGGACCTTAACTTGGTGCGACGGTTTGCGTACTTCATTGACCCATTGAGCTATACTGGGTGATGCCTCCGATCATCTTGAGAGCTACTCCTACCAGGTTGGTCAATGGTGAGAGGTCAGACAAACTCAGTCTCCTGGTCCTCCAGGTTGGGGGTGTGAAATGGGATGGCGTCCATTTCTGTAAAACTAAATCACTGCCACCCCGTTGCCTTCCGGACAGGCTTTTGAGCCAAAGGCTTTGGATGAGGACCCTAATCGTTCTCCTGTCTAGGTCTGGGCGCCCTAGCAGTATCTCAGCCCACATAAAACCATGACATCTTCTTCAAACATAAACTTCATCCTGCATCGTCCGTCGCGCAGATTATCAAGGGTCGCCTTATCTGCTGCATACAGCAGGGCGGATAAGCGAAAGCATGCTACTGCTGGCGCCTCCCTTCTGTCTTTTCCACCTTTTTCTCTTACTCCCATCCCGGCCCCCATTACTAACCTTCCTTCTATAATTCCCAGCTTAATTGACAGCAACCGAAATGCTATTGGAGTAGATCCATCTGCAGCCACCATCCCACAGCACCTATCGGACGCCTATCGGCAAAAGTCCCTTATAAGACCATGCTGTCCCGTTTCCATGGCGATATTCAACGTCCGCACTCTAAGACAAACAGGTCAACAGGCTGCACTCTCACGCACCTTGGACACACTGGGTGTTGATGTGTGTTGTGTGTCCGAAACTAGGATTAATGACCCTAACCGGGTTACTGAATTGACTGCATCCGGCTTATCCTCTCGTTATTGGTTGCACGCATCCGGAGACGCCGATGCGGCACTCACCGGTCAAGCTGGTGTAGGTATCATTCTAAGCTCCAAGGCTGAGTCATCGTTGGTTGATTGGATTCCGGTGAACAGCCGTTTATGTGCAGCCCGTTTGACGACATCAGCCAAGGTTGATCCACGAAGTAGTACAAAAAGCTGTTGGTTTGGGATTTCCGCTTATGCCCCCACCGACTGCAGTTCTAATGCAGTCAAGGACACTTTCTATCACGAACTGAACACGCTGCTACGCAGTGCTACTAGTTCAGATATTATAGTACGTGCAGGGGATATGAACGCACAAGTAGGGCGTCTGAGCTCTTCAGAAGCTCAGCTGGGTGGTAAGTATGGACTTAACTCCGAACGGACTGACAACGGCGAGCGTCTGCTGCAACTGTGTGCGGAGCACCAGTTGTTTCTTAGTAGCACTGCTTTTAGACACAGTGGGCGCCGAAGTGCCACTTGGCGTCCACCTGTAGCTGGTCAGCGATAACCCCAAATTGACCACATAGCCATAAGTTACAGGTGGCGCGGTTCCATTCTGGATTGCCGCTCGTACTGGAGTACCTGTGTCGACTCTGACCATGCTTTAGTGCGCTGTCGTTTCTCCATGAACTTTACCGGAAGGCGCACAAAGCGTCTCCCCCGATTGGCAACGGATAAATTGTCCCAGCCCTCTGTCAGGCAAGCCTATCAAGAAGCACTGCATAGAGAACTCTCACTGTCTTGTCCTAATGATACTGAACGTCAGTGGAATAGGATCTCGGCCACTATGCACGACGCAGGAGCATCTGTTTGTGGCACTACCTGTCGTCATCGCACCAGTCACTGGATATCCGAGAGGTCCGTGAACCTTTTGGAAGCTAAAAGGCACCTCCCGGCTGGTTCTGAACACAATGTGACCAGACGGGCTATTAAGCGTGAACTAAAGCGGAGCCTACGTGCTGACAAGGAAGCCTGGTGGACCAGTCGGGCTCAAGAAATGGAGGAGGCAAGAGCAGTAGGCAATTACCGGAAGCTCTTCCAGCTAATGCGCACCACTGGTCCGAGAAAACCAGGCGTCAGTGAGACAAGCAGGGACAGCGCGGGTGCGCTGATACACAATAAGGAGCGCCGTATGGCTCGTTGGGCGGAACACTTTCAAGATCAGTTCAGCTGGCCCCCTGCTCCCGGACCTCTTTCTACTCAGGTGATGCAGGACGAGCCATGGACGGTTAGTTTAGAGCCTCCGTCGGAGGCCGAGGTCCGAAACGCGATCACAGCCCTCAATCGTTTTCGTGCCGCTGGCCCGGATTCCCTCCCACCTGCACTATTTAAGGATGGAGGTGAGATCCTCTGCAAAGCACTGACCTCCCTATTCGAACGTATCTGGAACGAAGAGAGTGTGCCGGCTAAGTGGAACGAATCGATTATAGTGGCAATATACAAGAAGGGCAGTCGCACAGACTGTGCGAACCACAGGGGTATTAGCCTAACGCCAGTTGTGACAAAATTACTGGCCTCGATTCTCGTTCGTCTCCCCACACTGGAACGGGAATCTCGGATTAGGGAAGAGCAGGCCGGTTTTCGCCCAGGACGTGGCTGTATAGACCATATATTTACTTTGCGGCAGGTGCTAGAGCAGCGCCACGCATACCGCAGACCGACAATAGCTGTGTTCCTCGATTTCAAGAGTGCGTTCGATTCAGTCGATCGATCGATTCTGTTCGAAATACTTGCGCGGAAAGGTGTTCCCACGAAATATGTGAACATCCTTCGTGCTCTATACTCGAACACTAGAGGCCGCGTCAGGGTCTATGGTGTCCTATCGGATAGCTTTTCAACTACAAGTGGCGTTCGACAGGGTTGCCCGATTTCCCCGTTTTTGTTCAATTTCGTCGTGGATTCTATCATGGAGTGTTCCCTTGCGGAATCTCACGATGTAGGTGTTGAAGTGCTGCCTGGTGAACGGTTAGTTGATCTTGATTATAGGGACGATATCGTCTTGCTATTCGACAATGTTGAGGCGGCACAATCAACCCTGAATAGCCTATCCAGAGTGATCCCATTATTTGGTATGCACTTCGCACCTTCAAAGTGCAAATTGTTGCTGCAGGACCACCAGCCACTCGATGACCCCTTGACGCTTGCTAACGAGGAACTCGATGTGGTTGATCAATTCACTTATCTTGGCAGCTGCATCAGCAATAATGGGCGCATAGAAACTGACGTGAGCTCACGCATTGCAAAGGCCAGAGCTGCCTTCTTGAACCTGCGTCATCTTTGGCGACAGAAGGGAGTTTCCCTCCGTCTGAAAAGCCGGATATACAAGGCCACAGTGAGGGCCGTTCTGCTCTATGGTAGTGAAACTTGGCCCCTTCGGTCTGAAGATCTGAGGCGCCTTCAAGTCTTTGATCATCGTTGTTTGCGAAGTATTGCTGGTGTCGGATGGCACCAGCGTGTCCGCAACGATGATGTGCGTAGGCGAGTACTAGGTGGTGATAATCATGCTAGCTCCCTAGAACAACAGATAGCACTGAATAAGTTGCGTTGGCTCGGGCACGTGCTACGCATGCCTGGTCACCGCTTACCTAGGAGGGCCTTGTTCAGTCTACCAGATGTCGGATGGCGCAAGGCTCGAGGTGGACAGAAGTTGACTTGGCAGCGTGAAATGAAGTCACTGACGACCAAACTGGGTGCCGTTGGTCCGTCTCGCCTTCCGGGTTGGAGTCCACGTGACTCACCTTGTGCTTGGCTCGAGCCTTTACAGGACATGGCTCGCAACCGACACCAGTGGCGCGTCTGCTGCCGTCTCCTAATCGGATTGTCTGTTTAAAGTATGTTTGGTGCTGAGTTATCTGCGGGGTAATGGCTGATTATGACGCGTGGCAGTGAAAGCCGCAAGGAAGCTGTCTCGCCGATGCCGCCTTATCTTTGCACGATAGCCAGCTGTTTGTGACGGTATGTTGTCTACACAAGGGGTAGGCGCCTTGACCCTGAATGTTTGCTTAGGGCATTAAGGTTTTCAGGTAAGTCCCCCTTCTCTCCCTCTTATTATTCTTTATTTCATAGGTCCTCATGGTTGTATGACAGCGAAGCATCAGTTCAAATGGCTGATGTACTGCTGTTGATGATGATGATGATGATGCTTGTTGGTGTAACTGGATTTCCTTTTTGTTATAGCGGAGGTAAGAATACTCCACCGCTCCCCGTTGTTTTGTGAGTTTTGCCCCACTCACCCCTACTCACCCTGCCCTCTCTTCCGGGTCCTCGCATACGTTCACTTTTGCCTCACATTTGTGATTACCTTGTATGGACACTGAAGCTTACGGTTATTCGCTTTTACTTTGTGAATTTCATTCGTTCGTGAGGCAAATTATCGATCCCCCGCTTTTTGAACTGTCCAGCATTGACTGATCGAATGCCAGCCTTCCCGCATAGCCTGTGATATGCCCTCATTTGAATATCGTGATTGAGTTGCACAGACAGACGCTTGGTGGCTGGTTTCGCTTGCTATGTGCACATTGTTTGTTGCTCCGTCGTTGGTGTTCTCACTACCGTCAGTGGGTGGAAGCAGTCGTGGGGCTCCGACACAACAATTTTCAAGGCATGTTCAATCACAATTACATTAAAATTATTCACTCAAAACATGCTAAAACGTAAACGTTCAACAAACACCGTCAGCGGGCCGGGTTACAATTATCGAACGCCGACCGGTCCACGGCGATACATAGGTTGGGAGTCACTGCCGTAGAGTGCACCGGCTCGCTATACCTCCATATTTCACGAGACCGTCTGCTTGTAGTGTAATCCCTTCGCAACAAGATAGTACACGTCTGCGTACTTGCGGAACATGAAGGAAAGTAATACAAGTCACCGTCTAACATATCCTTTGAAAGGGAATTGCAAGGCTGCATGCAAACATATAACACATGCCTCCTTCATCGCTCCATTGGTGATTATATCATTCCACCCGGGAGCTGTTCTGTGTACCTCGATCAGATTTGACTTGTGTGGTTCGTGTGGGGGCGAATTGTTTGGAATATGATTACCTTCTACCCCACGTTCAACTTAGACCTGTGGATCCGTCACAAAAGTGCTATTTCATCGCATAAATAAAGAAGTTACGTGTAGTGATTGCTATCCATTCTGCTGCGACGGAGATCGTTCCGCTCCTTATGTTACGGACAACTTGACTTCGAGGTCAAACGGTAGCTTCTACTGCGTCTTCAACTATCCGACCGAACTAGCCTGAATACCCACCAAAATGAGACAACCTATCTGCGCCTCTTGTGTAGAGTATCGTTTTAGTGCCAGGCCAACGTTCTTCACTGTTGTCCTGCGTGCATCATTTCCGCCCTAGCCTCTGACATCTCCTTTGCTCACTTACAAAAAGGGGCTTGACTCCTCTTCAGGCCTATACCCGGCGTTCTGAGTGCACGCGTTTCCCTTCCCTCAGGGACTGTGCGCGCTCCGATGGATGTCTCAGGCACCACCATTGTCCAGTGAGGGCGCGCGGCGCACTATGCACAGGCTGAGCTCCGTTTAGTAGTCTCAATTGTCGTCCATTTGAGTTGGACCATGCTAGTCTCACGCAAGTCTCACTGTTTTCCTACCCAGCTCCGAAAGCGTGAGTATTCTGCGTGTGACTGTTTTCAGTCGCTACGCTATACCGAATTCTATTGGCTGGTAGCCTCTGCCCACGCAGTGGTACGTGGATGTTACGTGGATGATTAAAGGATGATAGCCTTTGCGTTAAGAATGATAGCTTCTGAACTAAGAATGATAGCTTCTGAACTAAGAATGATAGCTCCTGAACTAAGGATGTTAGTGTTTGCGTTAAGGATGTAAGCGATTGCGTTAAGGACGTTAGCAAGTGAGAAATGGTATAGATG
>CALYDF020003997.1:0-23331 GCA_944474145.2 Dicrocoelium dendriticum
CTTGTTTCATACCGGGAATATAACAACCGGGATTTCTACAGCAACAATGTAATTGATATATTCCTCCATTTTTGAGTCTTTTGCCACAAATAGCAAGCTTATCCCCACAAACGGGTAGCGCTCCACAACCAATAAATATAGGTCTCCAATGAAAAAATGGCTAGGTGCCCGCTATTGATGCAGTCCTGTTTGCTGTCGTCAGCATGGACTTCCCCAGATATTTAGATCAACAAGTCGACAAAAATGAAAATTTCTTGTTCATTCGGCAACGACGTTTAAATGGGATGCTACAATGAACATCATCTCCACCATCACATTCGTCCACATTTCAACACCAATTTCAATATTACATGCTCGTTCAACGAAGGAATTTGGTTACTCCTGTGGCATCACCCATCATATCTGGATAGCGCACTCATCATTTTCGACATAACCGTACTGAATTTCACAACAGAAACGGAACTATGTTTGATTCGGTAAACAAACGCAAGCCATAAATTAATAAAATCAATCACTTAAACAGTCTTTGGAACTGGCTTGACGAGCATTCATGCTGCTCGTATCATGAATGGGTACAATAGCAGTAGATTAGCTGCTAACATACCTGATACTGCTATTGCTCAAACAATAATGCTATATAAAATAGAGAGACATATGAGATTTGATGTTATGGGGGGGTGAGTTATTCCAAATCAGAATGCAGTCGGTTGCAGCAGCGTCTGCGACGTGCCCTCAGCAGGTGTAAGGATGGCTGTGTGCCCGATTTCCCATCGTCCAGTGGCGTGTGGCGCGTCATGATGAGACCCAATTACGTTTTCTTTGTGTGTGGGTGTCGAAAAAGTACTTCCTTAATCGCTCATGACTGTCACGTGTTTTGTCGCTCCGGCGTGGTCATGAATAGTAGTTAAATGCTGCTTTGCTCCCTGCGTCTGGTTCATGTGGTATAGATAAAGGGGTGTGCTTCTCAGGCTTTTCAGTGTAAGGTTTAATGTATAGTACAATTCAAAACAAAGATTGTGAACGGACCTAACAACATGCATCAGTCAGAGATCTCTGTCTCTTGAATCCAAATTGTGTGGACCATCTATTCACTTCAGCTCACAGTTTGGTCGCACTCGTTACCGAAATCAACGGGTGCATCTATATTACACTTGAGGCATGTAGGAACGATGTTTTCTATTTGGAAGTCTGAAGCTAAGTTATATCCAACTAGCATGCTGCTGTCTCTGTCAAGAGTTGTATAATAAACCTGAGTTAATTCATTCTTATTCATTATTTTTGTGTCTGGAAAATTTATTGCCGATGGTTCACCGTTCATAGCGGGGCTGTTAGATGTTCGCAAGCGTTTGAGCACGGTCCTATGTAAACCATTCACTACAATACTGTCTTTGCGCTAACTAGTCCTATAACGTGCATTCAGTTTTGTGTGCACTGCTGACAGTTGTAATAATCCAATCCGCCAATCTACCCTTAGGTGCTGAAAGGCTTGCACAGGCCATACGCATTGACGTTGGCCACGAAAAGAGGAGCATGCCACCTTCACGGAATTAGTCGAGTTACTATTAGCTGTTCAACCTTTGCGACAAATCAAGGAAGTAGGTGGTGACGGGGCCGAGCTAATGA
Source organism: Dicrocoelium dendriticum (assembly GCA_944474145.2). Classification (NCBI taxonomy): domain Eukaryota; kingdom Metazoa; phylum Platyhelminthes; class Trematoda; order Plagiorchiida; family Dicrocoeliidae; genus Dicrocoelium; species Dicrocoelium dendriticum. The sequence continues at coordinate 1,624 of CALYDF020003997.1, forward strand.
CCTGAGATGTGCGTGAGATAAGATAGACAAATGGACATTCATAATTTAAACATTCTAACTGTTTTCAAATAGAAATTGGGTGTTACCCGCACGAAAATACTGCACTACTATGACGCGTTTCGAATTTATTACTACTCATCAGATAGAGTTAGCAGGCATCTAAGCCGGGACCATCGGGATGTTAGTCGGGACCGCTAAACTTAAGCCCCCGAATCACTGGCAACGCTTGGCACAACGATATAACGAACAATTTTGAGGGTTATTTTGAAGCACACGTGGTTCTAACTGTTTTCATTCGAAATGTGCGCAGATGATTGTGAGTGTTTGCCAGACCTTCACTTAATTCGCTTGGGATTTGCGACCATCTTGCTGATCCAGAATGTTAATTTGCTGTAGAAATAGTCTGTGGAGATGGCAGCATCGCTACAGCAAATGTTAAAGACGAAACATGATACACCAAGGAAAATCATATCACTATGCTAGGACAGGACATTTTGCTGGACAATACATTAAACGAAGAAATCCAGGTGCTTTGCTAGCAAGGCGTTGTATGTGGGAGAAATCCCCGCATATTTTGTTTGACCTGCGCTGTGGAAACTCCAATGTAACCAGATCGTCTTTTATCTATGGCAGCCAGGCCTAAGTCGCTTACCGCAAACGGGCCACACATAAGCGTTTAGGATTTGCGAGGAGACAGGTTGATCCAACCGCTTGGACGATATCCGTAGAAGTCTGCCAGGTTGGTTTATGTTTTCGGACACCCTCAAGGACTGCTTTGAATATACGTGGTCGTTTTGCTTCTATACCCAACGTCGAAATCTTGTGATGCGGTTTTCAAGAGGTAGTCTCCACGCTTATGTGTCTGTGCGGGCTTGTGGCGCGCAAGTGAAGTTTCGCAATAAACCATGTTTGAACGGAAGTAAATTTCGACAAATCAAAAGCACGTTCTAATTCCCGTTGCAACAGATCTTAAGTTTCCAATTACCGAGGGTTCCCCACAAATGGATGGCATCGGTAAATACCTTGAACTTAAATAATGAACACTGAACCATTATTTATGTCGGGTAAAATGGCAGTTGGTTGACGATTCCAGCAAGATGGGGGAGTACAACTACCATTGTCAAACGATAGGTTATCTGTATGTTTGAACGGTTATCTAGGATGTAGGCTGGTGAATAATATTAGTGCACGTGCGAATTGACTGCGAACGAGGTATCAAAATAGGGACAGTTATAGTTGATGTATTATATGTGAAGAAGTAAAAACAAGAATACTGATTGCCGTCGCGCATCCTCAAGTTTATGTAACATGGTAATCCGGTTTGGCTGGATAATTAATATATTCCAAACTTGCACAGTTTAGGCAACGAAGTGTTGGGGACCAAGGAAATAATCCGATCGTTTTTTGAAAATATACATGATGGGGGATGAAAAAGTAAGTTTGGGAGAGAGTTCCAGGGTTATCAAATAAGAAGAGAAACATAATTACGCCGGCATTCTAGGCAGCTAAATTGTGCACACAATTTCAAACAGTACCCCTGCGTTGCTTGTTGTGACTCTATCACCAAATAGCAGCATATGTGATTGGGCTCATACATAATTGGTAGACTAATATGAGATCGCCGCGCTGCCTTCGGTGGGGTGCCACTGAAAACTCCCAGTGACTTCAGCCTTTGATGGGAGGACAGATTTCGTAGGCACTTAACGTTCTATTTGGCCCCGCTTTGGAGATCCTCTAGTACTTCTATGTCGCGCTTCGATCAAGGTTGCAAATCATGGTTGGCATTTCATCATGGGAGCGCGAGTAAGAATTTTGCATCATGAGAATGAAGGATGGGTCGAAACTTTCGAATGCTCTTCGCATAAAGCTGATGTGCTGGTTTTCTCTATTCGCAGCTTGCTCTGACTGTTGTGAACAGTTAAGTTCTCTTTGAATGATCACACCGAGGTCACCTTCTTGAGAAGTGGTTTACAATACCCATGACCCAAGCCAATACAAATGTCATGTCTATGGCGCAATTAAACAGCGTGACATATTTCCACATTGAAGGATAGGGTATTCAAAACTGACCAGGTTTAATGGTGTTGAGGTCACGCTGGAGCTTTTCCTGGTCTTTTGGTTCTTTGATCGCTCGTCGTAAATTGATAGTATTACTGCGGAGAGTAGCAAATCGGAAGTACTTTCCCTCACCAGATTGTTTATGAAAACTAAGAATAGACGGGACCCGAGCACCGAGCCCTTGGTACATCGCACACCACTTTAATTGCATCGGACAGGGAACATCGTACTCTCACTTCCAACCGACGTTCGTGCAAGCATTTGGCTGTTCAACGCAGCAGTGGGTCGCCAAATCCATAGATAAATGTTTTGGAGAAGTATTCGGTTGTCTAAGCGATCAACGGCTGTTGATAACTCCAAGTAAATGATATCAACTCCTGCTCCAACATCAAATTCTTCAGTGCAGCTGTTGCATGCAATTAACAAGTTCGTAGCGCATGAGCGATTTTGTCAGAAGCCATGTTGCTCTGGTAATACCAGCTTGTAATTTTCTAGATACTGCATGAATGCATCGTTGATGATAGACTCTGGAGCCATGTAAAGCACTTTACGTAGCGTTATAGGACGATAATTGCTTGGGTCAGTGCGTCTACCTCCCAAATGAATCGGAGTGATTACCACACTCATCCGTATTGTTAGAATATGGTCCTCCTCCATAGAGCGCTGAGAGAAAATAACCAGCGGTTCCGGCAAATCATTAGCTGCTGCCTTTAAGGCTTTCAGTCAAATTTGATCGACATCAGGAGAGTTGTGAATGCCCAGGGACAACAGTTTATTTGGCACAATTTCCGTAGTAAAACTAATATTGGTTAAAGCTGATGGTGGGATAGTAGAAACAGGGATAACCGTTTAACCTGTTACTCACTGGAACGTTTATGAGTAATGTAACCGTAAGAGATCGGCTGCTTCCGTTGATGACCGCGTGCATCCGTCATTAGTGATCAGTATTGGAAATCCCCGCCGCACCTTGCAAAGACTATTACCATGCCTTTATAAGAGATTACGGTTCGTGCAGAATCTCTCCATTAACTCTTGCTGATGCGTCAGCTTGTCCTCTCGGATCAAACTCACACAGAAATTACGGTGTGTCACATAGACAGTCCAGATTTCGGAATTCGGGGAGTCCTTGTGAGCTATCCATGCTAAGTCCCACAAGGACATGCGTGTGCGTGTTTTAGTGCACAGAAATGACTTCATTCTCATTCCTGCGCTTTACCAGATCGTGCACCGTAAATTCGCTTGCGATGAGACTGTGACGGCATGCCTTGCTCAGTGCAATCTGATGAACGTGGTTTAGTTTAGAGTTCATTTTACACGTAGAGTTTTATGGACCGTAAATCACAGCTATAAGACAAGTACCTTTGTTCCGTAACCATAGCCAGCTCCAATATGAATTTGGGGTACGGATCTCTGGGTGGTCATTAACTTCATATCAGAGGTTAGCCTTGTAATAGAGAATTACGTCAATACCAATTCCAGCTCTGTCATTCCGAAGCACTGACATACAAGGTAAATGGTCTTCAGAATCTGCAATCTCAAAGCTTAACCAGGTCTCCTTAATCATTATGAGATTCCGCGGTAGTGGCGCCTGACGTTCTCTAAGTTCGGCTATCTCACTAAGAAGTACTTGGGCGTTAGTATACAAACATTCTAGTGCTGTTGATATTATAAATATCTAGGTTGACAACAAATTCGTGTTCAATTTTAACCGACCCTTCGTCGGACGACTGCTAATCGCTTTTTGCGTGAGCCTTTTGTTCTTGAATTTCAGTCAGGCTGCATGGTAGCATGGAGTATCCCAGATAGAGATGTGCTCTCGTGTGTCTCCCTGTCCCGTCTTGTGTCGCTAATGCCTTCTTTCTACAATTCTGCATGATGGCAGAGGTAAATATTTTACTGAGATTGCACTTTCCAAATAAGTGATGTTAACTACTGTCTGTGCGTCTGCTATCTTTAGCCTAATATCCGTAGGCAACCTGGAGTGACGCTTCAACCAGCCATCCAATAGGACTTTAGTCATTCCATCGGAGTATAGCACAAATTTCGATATTTTTGGACTGCAGTTCTTGTAGTTTGGAGATGAAGGAATTATCGTTAGTGATTTAGCGATATCGTGGTTTAGAGCGAGTATTTTGCGGATGTACCACCACTGTTCTCGTCCATGCATTTGCGCTTCGTGTGCAGGATAGCCCAGTAGTTCAGAAACACCATAAACGAATACGGATTTTGATTTCGTTCGTGGAAGGGCCACCCTGGTCTTCTTTTTTCTTTTGGCCGTACTTTCCATAGCATATTGGGTGGTATGCGTACTCCGCTCGAGGAGTTACGAGGATGAACAGCTGAGAGGAGGACTATCTATGTCTTCTCTTTTGAGTTCAAGGTTAATCGAAGTAATCGGGGTTCGCCGGAGTACACTGAATTTGGATGACAAGCTACACCTCGTTGGCCATTTGGGTCAACCCGAGTACAAATCGCATCGCAGATGGAGTGCGACTGGTTGTGATCATCCACCAACTTGCCCTTCATTGTGTCAGAACTGGACTCAGGAACCTTAGTGCACACGACCGTTCACCCACTGTGGTTCCGTTTAGCAAATGTTGGTTTCAGTGCTTTGGCTGTTACCTTGGATTGTTTGGCGGGCAGTAAAGAACGTTGTGACAACGGTGTCGCATCGCTCGTGCGTGGTCCAGAAAATGGATGTACGGCTGTCCCTTTAGGCGATTTTATCCGGGCGAACTATGCGTATGTTACCCGGCTCTGGACTGTATGCGTTAGTATTGTGACCAACTCGTGAGATATGGCGTTTAGGGATGAGTTAATAGCAGTCACGCTTGATGGTTCTTGCTTACTTAGCGGGTTAGTAACTGTTGGAGTACGCAGCGCACATGTCGTCGGGCGGTTAGCAAGCTTGACTTTAACCTTCGACTTAGGGACGGAGCTCTTAGGGTTTTGTTGTAGAGCAACATCGGTATTGTTAGTTTATAATAGCAAAGCCTTGAATCTCGCTATATGCTGAAATGTTGCAGTCAGTTTTAAGCAATTTTCAAGTGCGATATTATATATTTGACTATTGGGATTGCTGTGCATGTTCGCAAAACCAGAGCGAAGCAATTACTTGAGATGTCTCTTGTGTTGTCGTTGACTTAGACCAACAAAGATTGTGTGAAACGAAAGGCCGCAGAGTTTATAAGTTATGTTTTGCTTAACTGCTCGTATTCACTCCTATTTCCCACATTTGCGGTTAGGTAGAATTAATTCCATTGAGGAAGGTTATAGAAAACGAATGCTGCCCTTGTATAATCACGGAAGGTAGAGGAAAGGTGACGCTCTCGTTCTTTGTCTGAGTCGCACTTTAGACGTCGGTTTCCGTAGGCGAGTGCGCACGACGGGGAAACACGTTCACGGAGCTGAGCTAGCTTATTGATCCACACTGGTTCCTGTAAGCCAATGCCGTTGGAAGTGGCTTGTAGTGAGTGGTTGACAGCGGAAAGTGCCGGCGATGGGCGAATGCAATTAAAACCACAGATTGAGTCGTTGCTTCGTTATAAATGATCTTGTGGATGAGGTACTAGGACCACCAGACGGTGCGGAGAATCCTTGAACAATTGCAGAATGGCAGCAGTGAGGACTGTTAAAAACAAAAGCTTGACGCATCCGGATAAAAGCGTGATGCGCACTAACAGAACTTGCGTAGTACAAATCACTTTCCGTGGAAAATACTTTGAGACAATATGCCCGCTGAACACGGGGAGTTATTCCGATTCCGATGTGCGTATGATGACTGCACTACATGATGACGTAATACTCTGTAACAGCGGAGAGACCGTTTTCTTTGCTACCAGTCAGGTAGGAAATTCAGGAACAATTTGCTGATACGGATGAAGTCATCGATAAGGGAATAGGAAAGGCGTGGATTCAGCACTGATCCTTGTGGAACACTGCATTCCGTTTCAGTTGTATCGGACATGCAGCCGCTAAAATGGACAAGAAGATACAGCTGAAGAAGGAAATCCCTGATCCATCCAAGGGCAGGAATAACAGCGATATTTATTTGCACCGTCTGGAAAAGGCGGCGACGGACTAAGCGGTCGAAAGTTTTAGTAGAGTCAGTGGGGGTAATCTGTTTGCTGGTCCTACAATAGGCTGTTTTGATTCAAGTGCTACGCGCATCCATTCGATTAGTAGCACAGAACCCATGCTGACTGTATCTGTGTTGTCCCAACGCTATGATGTTAGATCATTCTAACCAGCCCAGTAGTGCCTCAGCTATGAGCGACTCCAAATATCAACAGCATTTTTTCTTTATTACTTCCAACAAAATTGTTTCTACCGGATTTATAACTTTGGACAAAATTCAACTTTATTCTTGCGTACAATTTCGCACAGATACAATAATTCCAGAATTTAAGTCTGTTGCAATAGAGAAATCACACAGCGATTAAACTTTCTTTTCCTCGTCTCATTATATTACTGTTTGTGACAACATAACAAATTAACTTCCGCTAGTGGTGGAACGATAGGAGAAGCCCGGCAATATTCCTTCTGTAATGGATGCTTTAGCCAGGAATTGTTAAGTTGCACGTAATTCTTTATTCATCTAAAACGGAATACCAGTATCACATGCTGGTCAACCAATTACTGCCCGCGTTCCTGGCATTAGGAGCCCCTGCTGTAGCAGTTATGCCAAGTAAGCCAAAGACAAGAAGCGAAATATAATATACGGAATAAGGAAGTTCACGAGAAATAAAAGGATAATACCAGTGCACGTAGGAGATTGCGCAGCCTGTAATGGAAATATGAAGATGCAAGTTCGACAAGAAAATAAAACTGTTTGATGTTGCCACGAAGGGCGTCATTTTGACGCTCAAACAGGCAGATTATGCTGCGAAGTTGACTCGTGGCTTCTACTTTGTACGAAAATTACACTACTCACAAAATTCAAAAGTAACGTAATCTTCCCTAAGAACAATTTCCAGAAGTATGTTCTACTGATCGATGGCTCTCCGAGACTGCTGGTTGTCCTACCTAATGCGATCAGACTGTGGTTTGTCCAGCTTCATGGAATGCCTGTGGAGGACAAACAACGACAAGTCCTTCTAAGCAAACGCCCAGGACCTTCTAAGCAAGTTGGTAGTACTTAGAGAACTCCATGCCTCACAACCGCGGACCTCATCCTGATTACAGAGACATGGTTAAACCCTGAGATAACCGAATCTGAGATCAATTTACCCGGTATGTCGCTACTTCGGACCGATAGAACCGGAAGGGGTGGCGGTGTGATTCTTTACTATAATACAAACCTCCGATGTGAAGTTATCGATCACCCGGAAATCCGAGCTCCCGATTCGATTTGGTGCCGCCTATGGTTGCGAACAAGGACGCATGCCTCCTAGCCGTGATTTATCGCACACCAAACTCAACGTCGGAAATGGACTCCAAATTGAACCACGTTTTCCAGTTTGCTTAGAACAAGTCCTACACCCACATTCTTATCGCGGGAGAATTTAACGTGCATGACATAGAAACGCCGGCAACCGACGGTGCGCAGTTTAAAGCCGGATTGCAAGAGCTTATTGCTAGCCACCCTCTTTACAAAAACGTAACTTCTCCCACCAGATTTCTTACTGCTAACAAGCCGTCGATACTTAATCTTGTGCTCACAAACGAAGAACTCATGGTTGGCGGGAAAGTTACAAATACACCACTGGGTCGTAGTGATCATGTTACCCTACTCTTTGAATATATATGCTATGGGGAGTACCCTGAAAAGGAGGAGGATAAAATGCATACGCACACACACTACAATATGTTGTCTAAGCTTGTTAAGGATACATCATGGACTTCCTTAATCGAACGCCCCCCCCCCCGAACATTGCCTGGGAAACATTTACAAGGACGTTTTCCAGCAAGTAACGATCCCTGGTATCTGTTACTCCAGCGTCGGGTTTAGACAATACCACCCTCACTGCGGAAATTGTGTTGACGAAGTTGATTTTCTTGCGTATCCACACTTCTCCCAGAGCTGAAAACATCCGACCAAATGCTCTACACTCAGTAGCTAATGATCTAGCAGCACCACTGGCTGTTTTCTATCAGCGATGTCTAGAGGAGAACCGTGTTCCACCAGTATGGAAGGAAGGGATCATCACTCCTATCCATAAAGGAGGTAGCCGCACTGATCCTGCCAACTACCGTCAGATAACACTATTCCTGTACTATCCAAATAATGGAATCAATCATCGCACATGCGCAGAGGCAGTATCTGGAATCCACAAATTAAGAGCTCCAGAGCAACATGAATTTCGTCAGAAGCATTCGCGTAATACTAACCTTTTAATTGCACGCAATAGCTGGACTATAGCTATTGATGATGTAGTGGGAGTCGATATCATCTACATGGACTATTTCAAAAGCGTTTGATTGTTTAGACCATCGAATTCTCCTTCAAAAGCGTCGGAAATACGGCATAGGCGATCCAATCATGAGTTGGATTAGCAATTTTCTACAAGAAAGACGGCTAATGGTGAGAGTTCGAGAATCATTTTCTCATGCAATCGATGTGCAGTGTGGAGCGCTACAAGGCTCTGTTCTTGGACCACGTCTATTCTTGGCGTTCATTAACGATTTGACGAGATTAATTGCTTCCGATTTCCTAATTTCGCTGATAATATCACGATATGGCGAAGGATCAGAGGACCGGATGGCCATGAATGGCTCCAGTGCGATCTTAACACAATGTCGAACTGGTCAGTACAAAACGCCCTACCGTTCAACGTAGGCGAATGTCGCGTTGTACAAGTACGCCATAGACATAACTACACATATGCACTTGGACCAACGGATTGCAGAATAGCTCCTAGGAACGTGACCTTGGTGTGATTTCCCAGAGCCATCGCAACTGTTCTAAACAGGCTGAGGTACCTGCGAAAAGAGGCAACTAGCATTTCGGCATGCTGCGAAGGGAATTCGGGAGATTTGACCCATCAATCTTCCCAATGATGCACAATTCCTACGAGCGCCCACATGTTGAGTACGCAATCCAAGCTTGGCAACCTCGGTTGAAGCGCGACCTAGAAGCGATAGATGCATCAAAACGAAGAGCAACAAAGAATGTATGGGGCCTGCGCTCTCACTATTACCACCGAAGGCTGAAGTTGCTGGAAATTTTCAGCGGGCGCTATCGAAGGCTGCGCGGCGATCTCATATTAGCGTATCCGATACTGAGTGACCCAAACCACGTATGCCGCCATTTGCTGAAACTTAGCCACAACACGCAGCTCAGGTGTAACTGCTTAAATTTGAAGGAACCATATAGCCGTCAAGAGTGTTGACGGAATTACTTTTCCCGTCGGGTTTGCCAACCCTGGAAGGCACTCTCAGACTCAGTTTTATCCTCTCCTACCTTGGATGTTTCCAAAAAACGACTAAATGTTGCTCTTAGCTCCCAGCATTTTGTTACCTAAGCGCCTCTATTGTGGATTACTCCAAGCATGCTTTTCAACAGAATTTATGTATCAAATGGACCTAAGTGAGCGACCATTTTTCTTTTTTCATTCCTTGCCTCAACTATCACTGCACCCCAGTGTCTTTCTGAACGTTTACGCTTGATAATTTATTTTAATTTTACACTGATGTTAATTATCAAAGTATTCATCTGGGCAGACGTTCGATAAATGACCCAGAGATATTTTGATTTCATCATATTCACCGCAACCATCCTACAAGAAGTGACAAGAACATGGATTTATCCCGTGATAAATCATTGTTCATTGTTCATTGCTAGTGCTCCTGGTCGTGGGTAGTCGAGTCGCGCTCACCAAATCCTCCACCTAGGAAACCCTTTGTAAACTCTTTCTTGATAGCTGTAGGTTGAATCATATCTTACTTCAAGTCTTTTTCGCATTTTCTCAGGAACATTTCATTGCACTTGGCCTTAATACCACCTATGCTTTTTACTTAGACGAGATCTAAATACTAAGATTAATATCCCTTAAATAATTCCAACAGACATTGTTTCATCCGGATTTATATATTTGTGCAATATTTCTATTGTATCCAAGAGAACAAGTTTGCACAGTGGTAATAACCCACCCAGGATTTTTGCCTCTTTCGACAGATAATATCCCATCTTTCTATCCAGCTTTCCCCCGTCACCTTCTATCATGTTGGTGACAGCTGCAGTGCAGACTACGTTTTTATTGTGGAACCATCGCAGTCATCGACCGTAAGCTTTGGCCAATCCCCATATCTGTCCGTGCGATCAGTTAACTCGGGCGTTAAAATAACGGTCACACTAGCTGCCATACCGCTTTCCTATGACGCACAGATGCCACACACATAACAGTATGAACCAGTCATCTGCGCTTGACATGTAGAACGGCGACCAAACTCCAACCGACGGCAAGGCGCTGCGAACCCACAAAACCGTCAACGGTCATTCCGCCATCTTGGGCACAACAACTGTAAACTGAAACGAATTATTTATATTATAATTTGCGAGCTTATGAAACCTAGGGTTGGCATTTTCATAATATAATATCCGTTATACTTCGAAGTGCACCAGAGCCGGCAGAACCGATCAAAAGGTTGATAACGGTGCACAGTGTTCACTTTGGTTCAGTCCTAAATTTACGACAGTTACACATGTAAGTGAGAAACTTACTTTACTCGGAACAACCGCAAAACAGCTCGCACCTCACTCGTCTCCCGCAATTGCTACCCTGGAACCAAGAACACAGGGTCAGGCATTACTTTGGCCTTATAGAATCATAAAGTATTGGAACCAGGAATCAACCTGTAGTCGCGAACGATCGAACCATACCAACTCCACCACCCACAGCCTCTTATCCAACGTATCGATTGATGCGACATATGTAACACACAAATTTCCGAATGACAAACTGAGACCGAAGATGTCTAAAGGCCGATCCACTTATTCAAACTGTTGCTGCTCGATGTATTCAAACTGCGCTTTCAGTAGCTCTATCCTCTAAATTCGCAGCAAAGATCAACGAAGAGGTACAATTTGCAGAGACGTCACCGAAGTTCCTGAGAGCAATGCTTTCCACATCAACATTGAATAAGCATACTTGCGTTCTTTTCACACTCATACACACCATTTACCTATTTCCAATGCGCAATCCTTAAGGAGTAGAGAGCGGGATGTTTTGAAATAGTGACTTCTGCTGTTTGTTGGTATCGGAGTTTAGAATGCACAGAATAAGTCAAGACGGCGCTTCCGTCGGTGTATTCCATGCGGATGGAAGATAGTGGGATATGCATAATTCCGCGTGTTGTATGCACGGATCATTCGCCAATACGACAAAAATGATTAATGCAACTTCTACAAGGAGTGTAACAAAAGAATCCTTGTTCATGACTTATCCGAGTTAAATGTGGCAAAGCCGAGCAGGCACACGATTATGATGTGGAAGAATGATGGCACATCTTAGACGCTCTGAGTACTGGAGACATTATACTTCCGTAGCAGACACGGTTGCTCCATTCGCCCCGCTAAAAGGCAGTCGTCCAGGGATACGGAATTTCATGATTCAGTCACAACTGAGTATGGTAAAATTAATCCTCTGCTGGCAGACAGTATGTACCACGTTTCATTCGGAACTGCGATTTATGACAGAGTTTAGAGAACCGCAGCCTTTGGTTTGCGCTTTCATCATGGAACTGTAAGCCACAAGCTCATGTACGCTTATAAACTTAGGATAATTCGTAAGGTACGTCAAGACAGCGAGACCTTGGGGTGGTAATGCAAGTCGATCGCAGCTCTTCGGCGCAGTCCTTGAAGGCATCTAAAAGCGCTAACACGTTGGTCTTTTACGGAGCGCCTTCGGGCGGTTCGATCCAGTAACCACCCTCGAAATGCTCAATGTGTATATGGGACCCCATGTAGAGTACGGGGCCGACGCTTGGGGACATTAGATAAAACGCGCTCTGGCTGCTCCTGATACCGCCCAGCAAATGGGTACGAATTTAAGAAGGGAATGTTCAAGCTGCCATACCGTATGGGACTGAAAGCCCTGCGTGTTTACAGCAAGTGGTGTCGCCGTCTGTGTGGTGAATTCATCTTGTTGTACAAGATCATGAAAAGTCCTGTCCATACCTGCCTTCACTTTTTGAATCTTAGCCGCAACACAGAGTTCAAAGTCATAAGTTGAAACTTCCCGCCGAATACATTTGGCTGAAATGCCGCTGAAATTATTTTCCTTTCGAGGTTGTCAACCGTAGAGCACTCTTTCGACTTTTGTCATTTACGCGCTTACGCTACCTATTTTTAAAAAATGACTGGTCGCTGATCTACATCACCATCATTACTCGGTCTGGTTTTTATTCATTATGTGACGACATGGACCAGACAAACATAATGTTCACCAAGCCCATGAAATCGGGGTAGACGGATATAACTTTATTTTAACCTTTGCCTTACCGCTAATGTGGTAAATGATTGGAACAGCTTAACGGAAGAAATCGCACACGCTCAATCAGAGGAAAGATTTAAGCGACTTCTCGACAAACATTCGCTGAGGATGCTTGAATCGTTCGTGTGTCACTGCGAGTAGGACGAACTCTCGAGAAAAGTTGTAACGCAACGGCACGCCTCAAAGCCAGTATGATACGGAATCGATGGAGTTGATAAGGGTTTTCCCTCCTTTAAACAACATTTTGGAAACCACCTAACTGAAACTTGTTCTGTAGAGTTTAATGTGATACGACCACACCTGTTCGAGGCAGTCAGTAAAAGTGTCCAAAACCACGAACCAACATGTCGACCTCCTACGGATCGCGTTCACGCGGTTCGGTCATTCCGCCCTCCCTCAAATTTTCAGCACTTATGTGAGACCCATGTACTGTAGACGATTTGGTTGCACTGGTGGCGCCACAGCAAAGGGTAGCCAACAATATGTGGTGCAAGTTCTACCAAAACATACTTTGCTAGGGGAACGCCTGGCTTAGTTAGCTTGGCTCGAAGTACGGTCCAAGGAGAAGTTTTATCCATGAATTATACTATGTTTGTCCCTAGTAAAGCACGATTCGTGTTTAATACTTGCTTTAGCGTTGCTGCTAACGAATCGCGCTAACACGACAGCCAAATTACGTTTTGAACAAGCGAGATGGTCGTGAACACCAGGCGGATCGTGGGAAGGCCTGGCGAACCACTTGGCATCAGCTGCACACATTTTGAATGAAAAAGGTTGGAACTTCTAAGCTACGAAAGTTATATTGACTACCTGAAGCCAAGCGCATGTTGGATCATTTGTTCGGCTGAGTCACCGAATACATCCGTTATTTCACGTAGAATTTGTACTGGTGTGTATACACGACTAGACCCGTGTTAGGGGCAAGTTCCTTGTTTCCTCGCTAACTTTAGTGCGTATGCTCAGGTGCCTACCTTTCATAGGCTGCACGTAGATTGACACATTAACATATTCGAATTGTTGCCGGTGCGCACAAAACAGGCCGTAGGCATTGGGGTGTATTTGTGCAGATACATTTTTGTGTTGTTTGTTTTCCCATGGACCTAGGCTAAATGCTTGCGAAGTGCCATCTGAGCCACTATGTACGTTGAACGATCGACAATAACTATATCAGACATAATAAGGTTTGTCTCAAAGCTTTCGCATACACCTTATGACTGAAACAGCTGTATACTCGTAGGATAACCTATGGCTTCTTCCTTCTGCTGAATACAGAATATTGTGAATATGCAACGAGTACAGATGCCACTTTTTAGCTTCATCTATTATCTTTTAAACAAATCTACATATTATTATGGTGATTAATTTCAACATCTCATGTCAGCAAAGTTCGAGATCAGGAATTTGTTTTAACTCCGACACCGACTTTACTTCGACTATGTCTGCAGGCAGTTTGTTCCAAATATTCACCACCCTCCACCCGAAGCTGAGTTGGTGAGCGACCCGCGTCAAATCCGGTCCGACAAGCTTGTACCGGTGTCCTCATGTGCTGATTGGTGTACGCAGATGAAGCAAGGGCCTCAATATGGGACAATCACTCAGATGTAATAGCGGATACGTCATGATGAGGTCAACCTGCATTCGACGATAAGACGGTGTACATACCCATTGTCTTTCATTGATCTCTATAGGGCACACATTGTAAACTGGGGATGAGTCTTGTGGCAACATGCTGTACCGGCTGAGTACTTTTCATCTAGCCCCAAATGAGCGGATAATAGGCGGGTGAGCTGTAATCTTACATTGGTCTGATAACAATGTGCACCATCACTTTTGAAACAGAAATGAGATAGGATATTTCTAGTTGTACCAAGTGAGCTAATTACGAGTATACAAACAAAATGTTCTTGTAACGTCCGGTTATTTAATTTTAAGTTTTGTTTCAGTTAGGCGGTGCGTTCCATTCGTCAAATGTTAGTTTGTGATTGATCCATTCCCTCCCTAGGGTAAATAAGTCCTTTTTGCCATGGCATTAACCTGATACGGAAAGTCGTTTGAGAGCTGTGTTTCCTTAATTGGTATATTGACTACGGCTGAAATAAGCTGCTGTGTTAATGACTGAAATCATTCTTGTTACTTTTGTGGACAGTTTACTACAAAGTCGCCGCGCAGAGTGATTTCCTCACTATTGAATTCAGACTACCACGCATGTTTTGGGATGAAACAGAGAGATCAGATAAGAATTGAGCGCCGCAAATTGATTTTGTTTGTCGTTCAACCATCATCGGACTCAGCGGTTCACTGGCAACGGCATGATGCCATATGCAATTCCATTGGTGTGGTGTGAGCCGAAGGATCACACGACAGACTGTTACTTCTGCCTAACCAGTAGCATTGGCATATCAGTGATGAATGGCGTTTGTTCATTAACTCGTCCAACAATTCCCTTAGGACCATACTGCTCTACAATGGAAATGTGTACCCAATTGTGCCTCTGTTGCAAGCCACCCATATGAAGGAGAGTTACGAAAGTATGCAAGAGATATTCACTGCATTGAACTACGATAAGTACCTTTGGAACATCTGTGATGATTTCTAAGTAATGACTTCTGGCGGAACAAACACGGAGAAGTACAAAGAGAGCCCAGACAGGTCATTGCGGACCATCAAGTTGTTAGTTCTCGAATGTCACTCAAGATGCACATTTTGCATAATTACCTTGACTTTTTCATTACAAAATGAGATCTGATAACGATGCCTATGGAGAAGACTTTCAGCAAGATATTTCAGTCATGCAGGAACACTACAGTGGTAAGTGCATGCCTTCTATGATGGGTGACTTTTGTTGGTTTAGGTAGCGTGAGGGCGCTGGATCGTACAAGCGATGATCTAGGCGAAGCCATAATTTCCCAGTGCCAAGCTGCAGTCAATATTTAGCGGCGAGTATTGAAATGATGTTTAAGCGTGTTTGACACAGATGCATCCTGTTTTAGTTGTGATTCAAAACATATGTACATATATATAATTCTATCGACGTACCCTTGTCATTACTGAAAATAATCATTTGTCTATAACAATTTAATCTGAAGTGCTAAGTAACATTGGAGTACATTTCTTTGATCAGTGAAGTGTACTCTAATAGATAGACAGATTTGCATTTCTGCTATAGTAAGTCACTTTTGTTGCACAACGCAATGGAAGAGGCGAGTGGCAACCTTTTCGGGCCAAATACGGAAGCTTCGTTTGATCGCCCAGAGCAGCCGCACATCCCGGCTTTATAAATCCTGTTCGTGTTTTCAAACGATTTCAAATCGCAGCGTGAGAGTATGTCGAGATCTTTCACGGATGGCGACGGGTATAACTTATGGCCTACAAGATTGCAGACTCGGCCATTAGCACCTTTGCTCAGGCTCATGCATACCTACTTTTCTGGTTTGATCGGAAGGCTGGCCTTTGCTGAACACAAGAAGAGGCGGTCATGGTCACGTTGAAGCAGGTCGCGGTTGTTGGGCGTCTCAATTACCATACGTACTTTAAGATCATTTGAAAACAGAGCGCAAGGTGAACTGAGAAGCTGAGGCAAACCGTTCACGTTGATCAGCAACTATATGGACGCAAGTACTGTGTCCTGCGGGGCACCACTGTTTGAAGGATATTGCTCGGTCAAGTAGTTGTACATCTGCATTCTCCAGGTCCAAGGAATAAGAAACTCACTTATCCACTGGTACAGTGAGCAACCAACGCCATACATCATCAGCTTTCGAAGGAGGATCTCAGTTTCGCCTTATCAACAGCTACACTGAAATCGATGTAAATGACATCAACCGACTTCCCTTGGTTTAGCACTTGCAGCGATTCGTGCTGCGAGAGCAGCAGATTTGTGATGCATGATCGACCTTTCATGAATCCGTGTTGCGCGGATGTCAAGTTGCCTTTGGACTCGAGATGCAGCAGAAGACCACGCTACACAAGCTTCTGGAGTGTATTAGCCAAACGTAGATCAGGCATTATAGCCAGTAGTTGTCAATCTTGCTCGGATCGTCATCTTTCGGAATCGGGTTCACAAATGAGGATTTTGGTCGCTCGGCAATCAACCAGCGAACAGCGTGCTGTTGAATAGCTAAGTCATCGAAGACGATAAGATGGCCGATAGCGAGTTGAGGATCAGGCCTGGTAGGTTTGTTACCGTCAAGACTGGCGAGCAAATTTCGCAGATTTGCAGCGCTTTAATCTAGGCTGTCCAGCTCAGTAGGGGCGCTGTGTCAAACTCACTACGGATAACCGGTTATCCTCAAAAACAGAAGCGAAGTGCGCTGCCAGTGCGGAAGCACGCTCAGTGCTGGAAAGTTTTATCTGTTCTTCTGGCCCTCCAACAAAGGCACATCACCTATCGGCTTCAGGCGTCGCTTTATGTGTACGAAGATCCTCTTGGGAGCTGTTTCTGTTGCCGTCGCAAGCTGCCCTTCAGACCACGCTCATTTGCTCGTTTTCAAGTTGTTGCAGGCATTTCGTTGCCTTTCGTACTCTTCCGCAAAGGCAGGTTTCACGAATATAGTCCATAGCCGGCGTCGCTATCGAGCCAGCTTGTCGTAATCCGTGTTAAACCAATGTGGCTTAACTGTTCCAGCGTTCCGATATTTGAGTGGCACAAATCGCTTTTCTTCATCTTTATGCTAGACCAACGGGATTCGAATGATGAACCACGTGGTAGCAAACAGTAAATTAGACCTGCGGCTCGACTGAGTCCATTGAAGTCCGAGTTCCAGTAGTTGAAGGCTGGCTCTATCGGAGAAGCAAACGACAGTGACATTTCTAAGCACACCATGACCATAGAGTGGTCACTTGCTCCCAAGGACTCCGAGATCAGAATGTCATGCACACGTTGCTCACAGCTGGTCAGCAACAGGTGTAGAATGCTATAACATTACTAAACTTAAGACACTGAACCAAAATGTCCACTGTCCATGCGCTCTCGAGAGCTAAAATGCAACAACATGCATGATATAGAAGGATGGTGTTATATACAAACAAGTCTCTGAAATGGATAGCAGCTGTCACTCCAACAAATTTGTTGCACATTTCAACCACCGAAAATTAGAAACAGCGGTATTGCGTCAGAAACAAAAGTTACGGAAAAAGCGGTACAATCGTCTCTTAGGGTTAAGTGTGACTTAGTTGTACTCGTTGAATTGGGCAGCGAATGCGTCGAAATTGTGAAATGAAGCAAAATTGTCATCGACACAAGTGTTAGAGAGCTCTGACTGGTGCTCCATGTTAGGTCTGTTTGCAACCTTTACGGAACATTCGTGTTTTATGAATATACTTTTCGCACAACCAAACGCACGACAGACTTATTAGCGCACTACTTAATCTTAAATCCTTGCTCCACACACCGAACACAAAGCAGCGTTTGACCTCTATCCACGATCATCCCGGGGCGTCAAAGCATTTGACAACCATGCGGTATTGAGGAAGCAAATTATTTCAAACCCACACACAAAGCGAACAGGCTTATGTCGCGGTAAGGTGCATCACACGCTACTGGACGACCAGAAATCCGACGGGTACACATCCATCCATAAGCTTAGGGCTCGACGCAACCATCGTAGCAGCTGTCCGCATTCGGAAGCAGATTAATAGCTCCGTAAAAACAGTTGCGATCACTCTCTTTTATGTGGCATCGTTTTATGTACAATGTTAGCATTTATATTAGTGTCAAAACCTGAGTTTGTACCTATCCACCATATAAACGACACGAGTGCATTTCAAGAAAGTTCAAAGTGATATATGCTGAAATCTTTTTATAATTTTTTGGCTTGCGCACGCTTAACGCCCAAGTTTACTTTCTCTGTTGCGAGTCGGTACGATTGTGTAGAGACTGGATAGTCTTTTATCCAGATGTCATGTGTATTGAGATGCTAAAGGAAAAGCTGCATTTATTGGCTTAAGAGCTTATAATTTTGAGAGAAAAGGGCCGCATAACCTAGATGGTCTGTGTTAAGTCGTAAACGAGACTGATGATTGGGGTTCTGACTTTGGTACCACTGAACTTGAGCGTCATTGCCAGATGGACTAGGTCCCATCCATTCACTTCAGTCATGAGGTTGCACTTTTTGAGAGTTTATGCCGTTGACAGCAAAATGGACTGCATCAGTAGCGTGCACCTATGGAATTGCTCTTTAAAGTACCATGTTAGTATTTCAGATGTCCACTCCGTTGGCAAGTATAAACTTGTCAGTTGTGGCACAGCAGTCGACGGTGGACACTTTGGTCACCTACACTGTTGTGGTACAAACCCAGATTATTTCCGTCACATTAGGAAACAAGTAACGATGTTGTTGCCGGTGGCGTTATTTGTATGTGATTTGCGAGCTGGAAGTTGCTTGTGTAGTGTATGTGAATGTTCCATTTGTTTTGTAATACAAGGCCTATGAGCGAAGCGTTGTGACATCAACACTGCTATCTGCGTAAGATACTGTCAGAGGTAGCGAGCATTTTCTAAATTATCTGTGGACCATCCATTGTTACTGTGAGCGTAAGTTCACTGCGTGATACCGCCAACACGATGAACGCTTTGACAAATACATTGCGCTATGAAATATACATAGAGCACATGGTTGATGAGACAGGTTGTGTTAAAAGGCGAAATTGTAGCAGCTAGCAGTGTAATAATCCACGAAAGCATTGAGTAGTTGTGCAGCTTGAGAAAGGGAACAAACATTTGCGTCCATGTTGATAGTAAAGGCAAATTAGTTCAGCGCAACAATTAGAGTTCAAGAAGAATGGAGTTATGCACTGAGAAAAAGGCAAAAAATTAACTTCATGCCTTTTGCAGCGTGAAAACGCAGGTCTCCGAATGTATGATTTATTCACGAAATAACTAAATGCGCTAGTTAGTCCACGATAACTTGATTAAGAGTTTCTAAAAACACCTTAACCTCTGGAGCGGTAGCGTATCACTAAGCTGTAAAATGCAGTTATTTGGAAGGTCACATAAATAAGGAGTAAGCCTAGGTAAGTTGAATAATATATTTGTGACACAAATCTTTTATGACCACAAAACGGAGCAAAATGGTGGCCAGCGACTTTGAGGATAATAAAATATTACTACCTGAGTTAGCTATAGAATAGAATTGTAAGCGGTATAAACGCAATTTCACGGAGTAGAAGCAAGAGCACAACAGAAATAAATTTCAGCTACGTCAGAACCATAGTTTGACTTTTTGCTACTAATACCAAAGATTAGAACAAGGGGGAATTCCGAGTATTTTTCACATGAGATACACTCTTTCTGAGTTGTCTGTCAAAAACAATAATAGTACGTGAATTCCCTACGTCATTCTGCACTGAAGTCGATGTACTCTTTACTCTGATAGTGGTATCAGCAATATTCTTATCTGAGTACTCATCTAATGAACTATTCCAGGATGGAACAAATCGTTCATAAAAACTAAGCATGGAAGTCCATATACACTCATCCATAAGCATGCTCATTTCTATACATACAGAGATACTATTCGTAGTGAATATATGGTGAATATATGTAGGAGATTTCATGAAGCTAGTGCCGAATATATGTTCTACTGGATGTGAAGCACCAAAGAACCAGGTGAACCTGTATTGGGAGTTGGAAAATCCCATCCTATAAATGGCCAGCCGGTGGGTGAGCACATTTACATGAGCGCGCGACTGATGACTGTTCGACTACGACTCGGAAGAGGTAAGTTTGCCACTTTTATACGCACGTACGGTCCGAATATGCGTTATCCTGATGACACGTGTGATCAATTCTGCACCCAGTTGTCACCCGTGATACTCTCTGTACCGAGGAGCGACCGGCTATTCCTGCCGAGTGCTTTGAACGCGCGCATTGGGAGTGATGCATCGGTGTGGACAGACGTTATCCGTCCGCATGGCATTGGTTCAGAGAATGTGACCGGTGATAGGCTTCTCTCACTATGCGCCACTCACTGTCTGAGGATCACAGATGCTCGTTTTGAACTGAGTGCGACTGAGCTAGTACCTTGGACGCACTCACGGAGTGGTTACGCTCACCTACTCGACTATGTTATCGTACGTCAATAGGACATGTAGGAATTGCGCATAACGCGTGTACTGCGTGGATCTGAGTATGGCACTGATCACAAATTGGTGCAGACCAAACTGTACTGGACAGAGAAGATGAAGTAGATGGTATGCTATGCAGAAAGCCTCATACAGTAGGAATTTGTAGACTCCTTGGAGGCGGTGTATGGACCGAGGTTGGATCTTCTGAGAACGAAAGTCGATGGCAGTTCACGCGTTACCTGCACACGTACTGCAGACATTATGTACATCTAGCGGAAAAATTTGACCCCCTTGAACAAT
Organism: Dicrocoelium dendriticum; assembly: GCA_944474145.2. Lineage (NCBI taxonomy): Eukaryota > Metazoa > Platyhelminthes > Trematoda > Plagiorchiida > Dicrocoeliidae > Dicrocoelium > Dicrocoelium dendriticum. Next base: position 22,479 of record CALYDF020003997.1, read on the forward strand.
CGTTCAGAATTTGACTGGCCTACTTTGAACGCCTGAAACAGCACAAGCTGAAGGTGAGTCTGGCGGATACACCGTCATTAGATGAGCTGCAGGGAGCAGATCATTTATTCAGCTGCGAAACTGCAAATGGAGCAGTGTGGGTAAAATCCCGCCTGAAGTATCGGAAAACGACGGACCGGCGCAAATGAATGCGTTGCACCAAGAGGTGCAACGAGTGCGGATTGAGAAAGAGGTGCCTCTTGTGCTGGAGAATGCCCATGAGCTACCGCTGTTCCAGGACAAATGAAGCAATCCATGTGTCACGAATTATCGTGCCATCAACTTTCTGAGTTGTGTGGGCAATGTGACTTCCCGTATTCTGCTCAACCAGCTCTTCAATCGGGTTGTGGTAACGATCGTTGCCATTATGGATTCCCTTCAGGTCCAAACGGATCGTTATTTGCAGGAGATGTGCAGCGAGCGACACCAGCTATTGTACTCGCTGTTTGTTGATTTCACCAAAGCATTCGATCCGGGGAACCGAGAGACATTGTGGCTGGGGTTATGTACGTTTGGTTGTCCGAGTACGTTTGTAAGTGCAGCTGAGTGGACAGACCCAGCATGACTTTGCATTTGTCCCGGGAGTGAGGCAAAGCAGTGTACGCTCCTGACTAGTTTGATAGTTATCTTGGTGCTACGATGTCATGTCCCATTGATGTTGCTTGTGCTTACTGTGTAAGTTTGGAGCACCGTATTGATGGTGGTTTGCTAAACATCCGTGGTTTCGGTGCGAGAACCCTACCCGATGAGAGAACAATCTATATGTTGATGTTTGCTGAAGCCTGTGAGCTGTTTGCACACGTCGCGGATGATT